>JACEVL010000153.1:1211636-1306636 GCA_020284085.1 Aporrectodea caliginosa | reverse complement strand
CTGTCTTTTTTCCGATAATCTCCCATTGCGTTGGATTCATCACCGTCATTCAGCTGCTGCCACATGACCCCTTTAAAATAGCTTAAATATGCCTACTTATATCCTTTTTCAACCGGGCTGCCCAGAAAATTGTGATTATACTACGATAGCCTTGCGGTGACCCTCACCACTGCCTTATGCTTAGGCATAGTGGCGCTGTAAGATTCCTTAGTCTTATCTACAACGTTAGAACTCTCTTTCAAAGATGCCTGGAAAGGCAATGAAATGTTACTTGCGCAAACATGATTATGAAGTGTTCTAAAATAGTTTGAAAAAATAACATTTTAATTGAAATCTCAGGCGCTCGTCGAATATCTGGATGAAGAAGGAGTTTGACGCTGAGCTTCTTCGTTATGAGATATCGTCGTTAAACGGAAACTGCCTACCTTCAAAGAGCAAAATTACACCAATGTAACCGAGAGAATATTTTCATTAAAGGATCATATTGTATTGTATTGTATTTGGCTATTTATAAAGCGCTTCGCTCAGCAAAAGCCCTTCAGAAGCGCTCCCAGTGCGAGCAACCCGAGGGAGTGCGAGCAACCCGGGTTCCTAGTCTAGTCAAGGTATTGATAATAAGTATCCAACTATCCATGTAACAATGTGATATATGCAGGCCTATCCATCGAATAAAATCAAAAACGAATATCTTCAGTAAGGTTATTATATTTACTTTCAGAGTCAGACAAAAAGAAGAAGTCGAGACCAATGTCTGAAACCATGGTCATTCTAGGTGGGTAGATATTCTAACTTTATTAAACGCTGTCTACGACGTCTGAAGTGTCGATCGATCTGGTGTCGAGGTGTTGATTCACCCAATCTCTAGCGTTCCGATAAACCTCATCCACTTAAGCTCCGAATTATTATAAAACTCTGCCTGAGCTATGCGCAGAACACCATTTAATTCACGAGCACTGAGTCGTTTCAGAGGAATTGTCCAGAAAAGGAAATGAAGGTTCAAGTCCGGTTGTCAGAAGACGAGGGACAGAACGATAGATAGATAGATAGATGGATGGATGGATGGATGGATGGATGGATGGATGGATGGATGGATGGATGGATGGATGGATGGATGGATGGATGGATGGATGGATGGATGGATGGATGGATGGATGGATGGATGGATGGATGGATGGATGGATGGATGGATGGATGGATGGATGGATGGATGGATGGATGGATGGATTGATGGATCGATGGATGGATCGATGGATGGATGGATGGATGGATGGATGGATGGTTGGATCGATGGATGGATCGATGGATAGATAGATAGATAGATAGATAGATAGATAGATAGATAGATAGATAGATAGATAGATAGATAGATAGATAGATAGATAGATAGATAGATAGATAGATAGATAGATAGATAGATAGATAGATAGATAGATAGATAGATAGATAGATAGATAGATAGATAGATAGATAGATAGATAGATAGATAGATAGATAGATAGATAGATAGATAGATAGATAGATAGATAGATAGATAGATAGATAGATAGATAGATAGATAGATAGATAGATAGATAGATAGATAGATAGATAGATAGATAGATAGATAGATAGATAGATAGATAGATAGATAGATAGATAGATAGATAGATAGATAGATAGATAGATAGATAGATAGATAGATAGATAGATAGATAGATAGATATATAGATAGATAGATAGATAGATAGATAGATAGATAGATAGATAGATAGATAGATAGATAGATAGATAGATAGATAGATAGATAGATAGATAGATAGATAGATAGATAGATAGATAGAAATGCAGGTAGGTACGTCGGTAGGTAGGTAGGTAGTTAGGTAGGTAGGTAGGTAGGTAGGTAGGTAGGTAGGTAGGTAGGTAGGTAGGTAGGTAGGTATGTATGTAGGTATGTAGGTAGGTAGGTAGGTAGACAGACAGATAGACAGACAGACAGACAGACAGTCAGAGAGACAGAGAGCCAGTCAGACAGCCAGAAAGAGAGAGACAGTCAGCGGGACAGTCAAAGATATTGATATAGAGATAGAAACTAAATTGGGCTATCAAAAAACGTTAATGTGCCATGTGCCATGAATTCGCATGTGTGCACTCAATGAAATAAAAATAAACTTCAAATGATGTGGTGGAGCGTCACAAGAGGTTTCGTGATGGGAAGCGCACCAATTACCAGTCGTCGCCTGAGAATTATCTTGTCGTGTCTCCACTTTTTTTCGAAAAGCAGTTTAGAGTTGATTTGTAGCAGAATTTTTTGGAATCTTTCTTCAGTTTCAATGGCTAAGAGATACGACAGGTCGTTTTAAAGATATTCAACAAAATATACTGTCGTATGTCCTGTTTTCAGAAACATTTTATCGTATCTCCACACAGCATTCGTGGTGTAGCAGTGTATGTTGTTGTATGTCCAGAGAAAGCTCGTCGTTGATTGGACGAGCACGAGATATGCCAAGGTATAACCTTGTGCGCTTAGCTGGATTAAAGTGTCGCATATCCAGACAATTAAAAGTTTTTAATCTAAAAATCCGAACTATATCCATAAATATTTTAACGAAAACACTCTCTAATAATTGGTCGTTGCTTGATTTAATCATTTCATGTCTTTGTTTACCGTAGGATGGTTCGTAATATTTGTAAATCCATTTTATACAAAATTTTCTTACATTTCTGAAAAACAGCTCTACTCGTTAATTTTTTAAATGCAGTCTTTATGCAATGTTGATGTCTTAATTTGACATCTGTGTGGGAAATGTAATTTGACAATGCCCTCCTTATTGCATTGAATTTCTTATTTTTCCGCAAAATGCGGCCCACACTTCAACCTCGATTACCTCGGAATTTTGGAAAATGGAGATACGCGAGGATAATTCTCAGGTGACGCAGTAACGAAACAATAACCAAGTACCACGCAATGACTAAACAATGATGAGTTCGGCATTGCCGCTGGTCAATGAAAACAAGTTCGAGTTTATGAGTGACTTGGGGCGTGTCGTGGTAGTGGAATATTACAAAGAAAACCAGATAGGCCTTCTAAATAATGATTAAAAGTAATAGAGCAGTGTTACAAGACATGTGTCCAATTATTCTGGATTATAATAGAATATGCGTTTATAGCATACAGGTAATATCATACTAGGTAAATTAGTAAAATCTTGAGTTTCTAGACACTTAAGTCTAATTTAATGTCGCTTAGAAATATCGCAAATTGCGTTGCTTATTATAGCCTATGGCTACTAGCACACATGGTGTTACATTTTATTGGGCGATTAGTTAACAAAATAGATAACGTAGGTTCTCGTTTATATTTATGAGAAATACGACAAGCGTATGTATGTTATTAATGTCATTTGATTGTTTGATCTTGCAGCGCCATTATCTATTGCGAAAGCAGAAATCGATGGCACAAAGCTATTTTGCGATAGATAAAGGTTTCTTCATGGTCCAAGCACAGCATTTGTTTCCGCGACAGTTTTAACCCGCGCGCAAAGCGTCATAACGCAGCGATCAAGCAATCTATCAATTTCCGGGATGTAATTGAATGAAGGAATTGGGAAGAGGGAAACTTCTGTCTTTTTTCCGATAATCTCCCATTGCGTTGGATTCATCACCGTCATTCAGCTGCTGCCACATGACCCCTTTAAAATAGCTTAAATATGCCTACTTATATCCTTTTTCAACCGGGCTGCCCAGAAAATTGTGATTATACTACGATAGCCTTGCGGTGACCCTCACCACTGCCTTATGCTTAGGCATAGTGGCGCTGTAAGATTCCTTAGTCTTATCTACAACGTTAGAACTCTCTTTCAAAGATGCCTGGAAAGGCAATGAAATGTTACTTGCGCAAACATGATTATGAAGTGTTCTAAAATAGTTTGAAAAAATAACATTTTAATTGAAATCTCAGGCGCTCGTCGAATATCTGGATGAAGAAGGAGTTTGACGCTGAGCTTCTTCGTTATGAGATATCGTCGTTAAACGGAAACTGCCTACCTTCAAAGAGCAAAATTACACCAATGTAACCGAGAGAATATTTTCATTAAAGGATCATATTGTATTGTATTGTATTTGGCTATTTATAAAGCGCTTCGCTCAGCAAAAGCCCTTCAGAAGCGCTCCCAGTGCGAGCAACCCGAGGGAGTGCGAGCAACCCGGGTTCCTAGTCTAGTCAAGGTATTGATAATAAGTATCCAACTATCCATGTAACAATGTGATATATGCAGGCCTATCGATCGAATGAAATCAAATACGAATATCTTCAGTAAGGTTATTATATTTACTTTCAGAGTCAGACGAGAAGAAGAAGAAGTCGAGACCAGTGTCTAAAACCATGGTCATTCGAGGTGGGTAGATATTCTAGCTTTACTAAACACTGTCTGCCACTTACGAAGTGTCTATGGATCGGACTTCGAGCTGCTGGTTTACCCGATTTGTAGCGTAGCGCTATGAACCTCATCCACTTAAGCTCCGAATTATTATAAAACTCTGCCTGAGCTATGCGCAGGACACCATTTAATTCACGAGCACTGAATCGTTTCAGAGGAATTGTCCAGAAAACGAAATGAAGGTTCAAGTCCGGATGTCAGAAGACGAGGGACAGAAGGAGGCAGAGGAGCTGTTGGGCAGGTTCAGTTTAGGTGAGAGGGATTTGAAGGCGGATGTGTGGAGTGGAAAGCATGAGGCTTGTTGAATAGAGGAGGTTGAGGCAGATGGGCGGCTAGCTTTTATGGAGGAACAGAATCGAGAAAAACAGACAGATGAATAGAAAGACAAAACAGACAGACAGAGAGATCGATTGATAGATAGATGATAGAAAGACAGACAGACAGGCAGACAGAGGAGCAGATACATAGATAGGTAGGTAGGTTGGTAGGTTAGATAGGTAGGTAGGTAGGTAGGTAGGTAGGTAGGTAGGTAGGTAGATAGATAGATAGATAGATAGATAGATAGATAGATAGATAGATAGATAGATAGATAGATAGATAGATAGATAGATAGATAGATAGATAGATAGATAGATAGATAGATAGATAGATAGATAGATAGATAGATAGATAGATAGATAGATAGATAGATAGATAGATAGATAGATAGATAGATAGATAGATAGATAGATAGATAGATAGATGTTGGGTGGGTGGATGGATGGATGTATAGATAGATGGATGGATGGATGGACGGACGGACGGACAGACGGACGGACGGACGGACGGACAGATGTGCGGACAGACAGATAGATGGGTAGATAGATTGATCTTAGATTTATATTATTTTTATGCATTGATTAAGTGCGACTGACTCTCTGTGGACCAAGAATCAATCGACTGCACTGAGCTATTATATAGTTCAAGGTCCATACAGGGTTATTGCCTCATTTCTACATCCGCGTTATATGGCGAGCACTCTACCTAATCGACGACCGTGTCGTTAGGTGAGACATACTGAGACTCAGAGAGATAAAGAGCTCGAGAGAGGAAGTTAAGAAGTGAGCGGAAGTAAGAGAGAGCTACTAAAACGGCTATCAAGATTCATCCGTCATGATTTCTCATTTTGTACACTCAGCTTGTATATTAATAATCCTCCTTTTGTAAGTAAGTATGTCTAAACTACAAGTAACTTTGATAATAAATTAATTATTGTTGCTACGTTTTCAATTTAAGACTCTAAGTTCTAGACTTTTTTAAAGACACAGAAAAATGTGTTTAATTACTCGATTTTTTTATTTTAGATACATAACATCCTGAGAATCGACTGATGCAATTGGTACTGGCGAGAAGGAAGAGATTAGATGAAGATGGACGATATCTATTTACTCTAAACACATGTTTTAGCGTTATTGTACAAGAATTGTGATTTCTGAGATTATTCTTGTGGCTCTGTCTAGAGAAATATAAACCATTTATAGTTTATTCAAATCTCTCTAAGTAATATTCAATCAGAATGAAGACTTCTGCACGGAAGAAGGAATCACGTTCGCTTTAAATGTTGTTTTTCTGACGAAACCGATCCAGTTGCTTTACACGGTGAAAGTTTCCTACGTATGTCCATTGGAACAATTGAGAACTTCCTGAACATCGGAGACTAGTTGTAGTTAGCTATTCATTTAACCAGTTAGTCTAATAACTGCCAGTGGCGTAACTAGGGGTTCGTGCGCCCGGGGCAAGATCTTCCTGAACAATTTTCGGATGACCTTTTTCTTGCTTTTCGTCTTTATTTTTCAAATTTGCCTATTTTATTGTCAGAAACCCTCATTTTGCGCCCCCCATGTGCTCGGTCTATGCATCTATTTTTTCAAATATTTCTATTTGTCTTACAAATTGTTCACATTTTTCTATTTTTCTTAACAAAAAATTGTCAGAAACCCTCATTTTGTGCCCCCCCTGTGCTGCGCCCGGGGGCGGCCGCCCCCTGCCCCCTCGTTACGCTACTGATAACTGCTTAGTCTTTTAACACCGTTTTCAAGTTTCTTAATAAGTCACTATGTAGTGTGTAGCCTATGTGTAATAACCGGATACATAATAATAATATTATGCATGTAACCTAGATTAATGACTTAATTGATTTTGTTGTTATTTTCACAAAGCGCTTTTTAGACGGCAATAGTTTGCAAAACCTCTTAAACAATTATACACTTTCGCATTATCTTTCAACTGAATAACTGTTTAGCGGCGGGATAGGTAAGGGGAGCCGGTGATATTAGGGTAGGATGTGATATGATATGTGTAAAAGTAGTGTTTCATTTTGAGTGTTAGACCTGCGAACAGATAGCAAGAGGTGAGGTCTTGAATCTGAGTCAGCTGAGTGTGGTAGAGTAAAAGATAAACAGAAGTGATGCCAAAATTGATCCAAGGTGAAAATAATAATTACAAACAGGGTAGCAGATCACTCTGAAATAGCTACTCCTCATCATCAGAATTGATGCATTTTAGCATCAAGATAAAGTGTATTCCTTAAGCTGAATGCACCCATTCTTCAAAGCCTTTCTAAGCTCTAAGCACATTTTTAACGCTTCTTAATATGCACAGCTGCTGCGTCTCTATAGGCAATTTCACGAGCCTTATTGTAACTATAAATAGTAACTAAAATAAACATCCAGTAGCTATAACTATAACTATAACCAAAAAAAATTAGGCCTACTAACTATAACTGTAACTACAACTAAAATTTAAAAAACATTAACTATAACTGTAACTGTAACTAAAATAAAATCTGTAAGGAGAATCACACTGTCCGATTATTATCGGTCATGCAGAACCATTTTCTTCATTCCTTCATTTCTTCTCCGTCCCACTGAGCCTCTGTCTTCTAACCTTTTTGTTCCGTATCGTTTCCATTATTGATATCACTTGTTTTATAACGATTGAAGTATTCCTTCTGAAAGTATTTATTAATGTTCGATTAATCAAGTCTTACCCTGATGTAGGCGATATAGTGACGAAACTCTAGAGAGCCTAAGTGCACTTCGATTCCGTAGACCCTATCGGGAATACCAGAGATTCTGCTCTTGCACCATCCAAAGTAGCTAGGTTCACTATCAAAGGGGCGCAAATCAAACGGGCGAAATCAAAAGGGCGCAATCAAACGGGCGCATGTTTAAAAGGGCGACAATCAAAAAGGCGCATGTCTAAAACGGTGTCAATCAAAAAGGCGCATGTCTAAAACGGTGTCAATCAAAAAGGCGCATGTCTAAAACGGTGTCAATCAAAAAGGCGCATGTCTAAAACGGTGTCAATCAAAAAGGCGCATGTCTAAAACGGTGTCAATCAAAAAGGCGCATGTCTAAAACGGTGTCAATCAAAAAGGCGCATGTCTAAAACGGTGTCAATAAAAAAGGCGCATGTCTAAAAGGTGTCAATCAACAGACTCGAACAACAATATAGGCTAGGCGTAGGCTATCAGATGATCGAGTTCAGTGATGTACGCAGAAAACTTCAGGGTTTGTCTAGGCTAGGCCTACAGATTTAACCTGTGTTTCTTAAGGAACAATTTGAAGACCTGCCTTCAAGTTTAGCTGCCAAAATGTTTTAACCCAGAATGACCCCATACCTTTCCATTGATGAGCTTTCATAATTTTTATCATGACCTTCTTTATTTATTTCTGAGGTTCTAGGACTGTTCATCAAAGGACGATTCATCAAGGGACTATTCATCACAGACGATTCATCAAGGGACTGTTCATTGTAGGCTTAAATTTGCATTTGGCCTTTTCTACTTTTCTACTTTTCGAGCAGCTGATCAGACGCATGAAAACACAGAGGATTTCTGCACCCTCAGACAGGGTGCTTCTGATCTAGCACTAGAGGGAGACAGACATTGGTTCGTTGCCAAACAACATCATGTTATTTTTTAGGCTACCCACTATTCCCTCCGATTCGTCCTAATGGATAGGTCTACTCTCCCCTCCTCCGTCCCCATGGTTTTTCCTTCCAAACAGTGATAAGATAACTGTAATTTGACATCCATAATTATATAAATAATAGGCCTATAATCATTCGTTTATTGGTAGGAAACAGGTGTACACACCGTTATCTGCTACATGTGGTAACAGAATAGTTTAGAATGAGTGTTGTATTTTTAGTCATGCAAGGTCAGATTATATCACCGAGAAAGTTATAATATTATTGTTGATTATCTTCCCTCAATTCAAACACTAATGGATCAATATGTATAAATAACATGAATATAGTTTAAATTTTATGTAAAAACTGCCTTAGATAATTAAATGTTGAAATGGAGCAAGTCTTTGTCTTCATTAGATGAATCATTAAATGATTTCAAAATAATATTATCCCGAGCTTATTCCAGAGCTATTTTATAGCTGGTTCTCAAATCCACTCCCACAACACTAGGAACGCCACTACTCTCAGATCAACCAATGCCCGTACCAATTCACGAGTATTTAGTATCAAGTTCTATGGCCCAAATCTCTGTCCGTAAGACATCCGCCTTGCACCAAATATTTACTTATTTAAGATTAGATTTAAAGCATATCTCATAACGTCATCTGACTGACCCCCGGTGGTGGAGGATCCCCGAGAATGGCCAGCCTTTTCCTTTTCCTTTCCTTTCCTCTTCTCGTCTCTTCTCTTCTTCGTCTTTCTTTCTCTCTTACTTTCCTTTCCTGATCTCCCCTCTATCTCGTTCCATTCTCTTTCAATTCTTCTTCTCTTCATTTCGCGTCTCCTCAACCTCCTCAGTTTACTTATTTAGTATTAAGGATCTTAGTTAAGAATTTTAGTTAAGGTTATTTTGAGATTTTTGCCCAGTTACTATGTTTTTTTGTGTTATTGCCCGCTGTTAATAGTGTCTATTTTAATAGTTAAGGTATGCCTACTCCCGTTGTTCTTTGTTCACCAAAAGATTTCCTCCTTAAAGGCTGCACACGAATTGTCGTAATCTCTGTATCGTCTCTTGACCGTCTTATTATTGGTTGTAAAGAAACTTGTAGGTTGCCCCAACTAGCGGGAATAATCCTCCCTTTGGGGTCTCCTTTTGCCTCCTGTAGCGTGATACCTTGTTACCTTGTGCTGTCAGTTTCTGGAACTCTAGCGACCTTCATGATCAAGCCTCTCCATTTCCTTCTGTCCGCCGTCGCATCTCTCAGTTCTGCCAAATTCATTCCAGTTGTTTCATGTATCTCGTCCATCCACTTTTTCCTTGGTCGTCCTTGTTTTCTCCTTCCCTCTCCATATGCTAACATCATTTCCTTTTCCAATCCATCTGATCGCATGACATGACCAAAGAACCTCAACTTTGCTCTTAGCACTGTTTGTTGTAGTGTCTCTTCATTCTCAATTCCGATACTCATGCGCACCCAATCGTTGGTCCTTTTCTCTTTCCATGATATTCTCTGCATCTTCCTCCATATCCACATTTCGCATGCGTTAATCTTTTTTTCATTTTCTTGGTCATTGTCCATGTCTCACTGCCGTATGTTACTGTTGGTATGATCAGAGCCTTCACCAATCTTTTTTCGTGTCTATACTCACATGTTTGTCCTTCCATATTTTTTCCAGACCATTCATTGCAGTTTTTCCTATCGCTACTCTACGATTTATTTCCATATCACACTTTCCCTCTTTTTCTATTACTGATCCCAAAAACGTGAAGCTAGTTACCGTTTCTATTTCCTCTCCATCTACTACAAAACTGTCCTCCTCCTCTGTTGTCATGATCTTTGTGATACTCTTCTTAAATATACTTGATTCTCTGTTTGTATTACGGGTCACATTATTTGAAGCAAAAAAGTTTTTTCTGATAAAAAAAAAATCTATTGATACGCGTAGAGTTCTAGACGCACTATTAAACAGTCAACAGGAACAGGCCGCCATTTTGAAGTAATTAGTAAGTAAGATACAAAGTATAGAAACCAGACCACGGTTTCTCGAAAGAGCAGATGCCCTGCGAGGTGTTGGTCTGCATCGCATCCTATAAGAGTCACAGGACAGTTGACAGCGCAGAAAAGCTAATCAGTAGACAACTGAGCACTCTAAGGCTGTTTGCGTGTTAATATAGAACACTGTAGTGAGATTCGCCACGATGATATTATATTATAATATAGTATAGTATAGATTTATTATAAAGTTGTCATTATATGATTGTGTTAGCATAGGAACGAACACTTCATGAACTAAATTAAGATTTGCAGTACTGAGTGCAAGTTGACATGACTGACAGCCAACAGCTGACAGACCTAGGAAGCGGAGGCGAAGGCCACGCCTGTCAAAGGGTGGAGGGGAGAGAAGGCAGATAGCAGGAGCACGGAAAGAGGGAACGAACTGCAGGGCGCGGTTGGGGGGCGAAAGAGTTGATTGACAGGCGGTGGCGATAGAAAAGACAGGGAAAAGCGGAAGAGAGGATTCTGCGTGGGGATTCGAGAGAGCAGATTCGAGGGCGAGAGGAAGAGTCACGAGAAGCGAGCAGGATCCGAGCGTCGCTCTGTAGAGGACCTCTTACAAGACCTGACTTTGCGAGGCAGTAGGACTCTTGACTCGGGGCTCTTGACGCGAAACATTGGAACTCTTGGAGTTTTGTCGGAGAAGGGGAGAAGAGAGAGTCGAAGGAGAAAGCGAGAGAGGACCAAGAGAGCAGGATCGGAGGACTGCGACCGCGGACCTCTTAACGACGACCTGACTCTGATGATTAGCCGATTGTTATGTAAATACGCCGTATAGATATATATTTCTCGTATATAAGAATTTCGTCAAACGAAGCGTCTCGTTGTGTGTTTCTGCTCGATGCAACCCACGTGCTAGTGCAACTAAGCCCCCGAAGTTAAGCCTGCGCTCGACCATCTATAGCACCGCTGCCACCAGATACTGAAAGTATAGTACGTCAATCAGCTTTTTCAGTACATTGTGACAGCAGGGATTTGTTGCGAGATCGGGCAGAAGTACGACGCTGCCTGTCTCTGCGAAAAAAAAAATCGAACAGAGACTTTGAAGACGATACGGCTGAAGAAATCGAAACAATTAACCGAGGAGGAAGAACGGCGATACTGAGGAGAAGACGAAACAAATTAACCGAGGAGGAAGAACGGCGATACTGCGGAGAAGACGCACAAAAGAAACGCAAAGGAGAGGAAGAAGACGGATCGAAGGAACAGACGAACCAAGCAGCGAAGGAAAAGGACGATTCAATCGAAGGAAACGGACAACTGGAGTCGGACGAAACGGATCGAACGGACCGGACGATTCATCCGACGCGAGGAGACTCTTGGACCTCTGAAAACCCATTCCAGCGGAAGCGGCGGCATCTTTGGATCCACACTTCTGACAAGCTGATACAGATCGGGTGAGCAGGATCCACGTTGGTCGAATTTGTATTTTTATTGATCAATTATTGTCAACTGTCATAAAACTGCTAATTGGCTGGTGATTGAAGGGTTATTGAAAACCCGTAGCAATCTGAACTGTGTGAAAGGGCTATATATACTGTATAATTGTTAGCTCTGTTCTCTGCATCAGTGTGTTTGATGATTTTGAGTGATTTTGGGTGTTTTGATGATTTTTGAGTGTGTATACTTACAGTAGGATATTTTATGTACTTGATTTTTGTTTCTTGGTACGATGTTTGATAAGTTAAAGAAAGACGAACTGGAGGAGGAATGTAGAAAGAGAGCTATTGATTGTGAAGGCATGGATAAAAAGAGCATGATAAAAAGATTGAAGGAATATGAGGAGATGGAGGCAGGAGGTGAAAATTTTGTGGAGCAGGAGACTGTACCAGAGGAGGAGATAGCAGGAGAGGATGATGCGAGCGAAAACCAGATCAGGCTGCAGCTGATCGTGGCAGAGAAAGATCGATGGAAAGCTGAGAAAGAGAAAATGCAAATGGAACTAGCGCTCTTACGTGAAAAAGCTCAATTGGGCTTGTTAAATACAAGTATTTCTGTTTCTGGTAATGACTTGCATAACACATCTTCCAGTTACTCTAAGCTTCCTGTGATGCATGACTCTGAGGACCCAGTTTCTTACTTTCGCTCTTTCGAGAGGGTAGCGTCTCTCCAGTGCATTGCAGAAAACTCATGGGCTAAGATTTTGCCATCACTGTTAAACTCGGCCATGAGGATGCATTACAATAGGCTGTCGATTGAAACTTGCACAGATTACAGACAAACAAAAACTGCCTTATTGCATGCATGTAGAACGAACGCCAGGTCTTACCTGGAGCGATTTAAAACGATGCACAGGTCTGGAAAACAGACCTATGCTCAGCTGTTGGATCAAATGCAAGACACGTTCGATTATTATTTAGAATGTAAAGATGTGCATGATTTCGAATCCCTTAAGGATGATGTGGTGTTGGAACGACTTAGGGAGTCCCTTCCATCAGCCACAAGGTATTTTGTTGAGGCCCGAAAGCCAAAATCGGCCTCAGAGGTCGCTGAATACGCCGATTTGCACTTTGAATGTACCCTAGAAGGCAAAAGATCAAGCCACGCTGATCATGTACAGGGTGGTCAAACATTTAAATCTCATAGCGCAGATACACAGGAAAGGCAATGGGAAAATAGGGCGCCCAGCAGCTATAATAAAGGACCCACATGGAATGAAACCCATAACAGTGCCAGCACAAGGCACATGCAAACAAGGTATGGGCAGCCAGGTCAAGGTGCTAGGACGGAGTACGGAGCCCAGTCCTACAATCATAACAATAGCAGGTTCCACTCACAAGAGCACGCACAAGTGAACTTTGTATGGACACAGCCAATTTGTGGCAAAGTTATCGAGTATCAAAAACGGTTTTTGGTCCCAGTTACTGTTAACGGAGTTCTTGTAGAATCTTTAAGAGATTCAGGCGCACAAGTGACCCTTATTAATTCTGACATTTTACCGAGCAAGCCGTCTATTATAGAAAACTCAATAAGAATTCAATGCGCTTTTGGGTTAATCAAATGCTTTTCCACATGCGAAATTGAAATCTCTTCGCCAAAATTTGGGACAGATCGTAAGGTTAGAGTACAAGCAGCAGTTGTAAAAGGGCTGGGGGTGGGGATGATTTTGGGAAGCGACGTCTTCGTAAATTACCCGGAACTAACGGACCCAGTAGGGACAAGACGGAACGACGTTCCACAGACACTAATAGCCACGAGGAGAATCAATTACGACGGGACCGTTCGACCGCTCAAGGGGGCAGCAGACCACCAGACTGGCAGCGCAATCAATGACATACGTCCGAAGGGAGATAACCCAGAGACGCAAGACGAAAGCCGACAGTTGACGCTAATTAATGACAGCTCTAGTTCAGAAGACGAGGTGACACTCGGACCGGACGACGTATATGACCTTAATGACCCCAATGACATTAATGACGGTGGTGACTCGGTAGGGCAGGCATCCGACGGGGAACAGTTGGCCGTAAATGACCACCAGCAGAGTGATTCGACCCTGCAGACGGCGGCCGAAGACACAGCTGCAGCTAATGGAATCCACAGCGATTCAGCTGAAGAAGCTGATAACGATGGAAGTGAAACGATAAATGGAAAGTCTGGAACTTTCAAGAAGGCACAGCGGAACATTTCTACGCTGGCCGACCTAGGGACACCTGCGGTGAAAAGAGATCGTAAGCCACAAGAGCAGAATGGATCAAAGATCAATCCAAGGGAAACAGGTGGAGAAAGATTTGGAAGCGAGAAGATACGCTATCGAAAAGAGTTTCAGAAGTCTTTTACACACGATTGGAGGGACAAGCAGTCAAGCGATAGCAGATACGATGACCAAATAGGATATGGAGGAGATTGTCTAAACAAGAAGAATTGGTTCTATTCCAACAGGAATACAAATGACTCAAGGAGAGGAAGCAATAGGACTAATTGCAGATTGTATGAAGGAGGAAATCGGACGGATCACAGATTAAAGAGACAAGATGAGGGTAGATCTTGTGCGACCAATTGGAGAAGTGATAGAATGAGGCATAGAGGAGATGTTTTAGACTGGCGGAGGTCAGCCAAAGGAGCCTATTGGAGAAGGAATATAGCAAGAGATAGTGATATGGTTTGGAACGAGAATAGCAAAGAAGATGAGTCGTGGAGGAAGAGAAGATGGGCTTCGGCAACCCAGCAGAAAGATTTTAAATCGAAATTGGGAATTAATTCTATACCGGGGAAGCACAAATTCTATGGCAGATGGATTGTCCCGAGCTTTTATGACCAACTAAATGTAAAACCTTAGAATGTAACGATAATGTAACAAATGCTAGCCTATGAGTTATGGCGAGCCTTTGATGTGTATTAATGGCCATCACTAAGATATCATTATCGTGTTTATGTTTCACTAAAGCCTTATAATAATGTGTGTCTATAAGAATATTACTCGTTGTTGTGTATGTGCTTTATTTTTCTAGATTAAACACTTAAAGACTTGTCGTAACCAGCCTGGCCACGTCGCAACTCACGGCTAACAAAGACATTCTGTTATTGCCGATGCGTCGAGTGCTTGTTCTCATGTAAATCATCGTGTGCGGAAGAACACTCCTAATAGCCCGCGTTTCTTACTGATTGCTCGACCTATGGCCGTCGGCATAAGAAATGGGGAGATGTAGTGAGATTCGCCACGATGATATTATATTATAATATAGTATAGTATAGATTTATTATAAAGTTGTCGTTATATGATTGTGTTAGCATAGGAACGAACACTTCATGAACTAAATTAAGATTTGCAGTACTGAGTGCAAGTTGACATGACTGACAGCCAACAGCTGACAGACCTAGGAAGCGGAGGCGAAGGCCACGCCTGTCAAAGGGTGGAGGGGAGAGAAGGCAGATAGCAGGAGCAAGGCAAGAGGAACGAATCGCAGGGCGCGATGGGGGGGGCGAAAGAGTTGATTGACAGGCGGTGGCGATAGAAAAGACAGGGAAAAGCGGAAGAGAGGATTCTGCGTGGGGATTCTGAGAGCAGATTCGAGGACGAGAGGAAGAGTCACGAGAAGCGAGCAGGATCCGAGCGTCGCTCTGTAGAGGACCTCTTACAAGACCTGACTTTGCGAGGCAGTAGGACTCTTGACTCGGGGCTCTTGACGCGAAACATTGGAACTCTTGGAGTTTTGTCGGAGAAGGGGAGAAGAGAGAGTCGGAGGAGAAAGCGAGAGAGGACCAAGAGAGCAGGATCGGAGGACTGCGACCGCGGACCTCTTAACGACGACCTGACTCTGATGATTAGCCGATTGTTATGTAAATACGCCGTGTAGATATATATTTCTCGTATATAAGAATTTCGTCAAACGAAGCGTCTCGTTGTGTGTTTCTGCTCGATGCAACCCACGTGCTAGTGCAACTAAGCCCCCGAAGTTAAGCCTGCGCTCGACCATCTATAGCACCGCTGCCACCAGATACTGAAAGGGTAGTACGTCAATCAGCTTTTTCAGTACAAACACTAATGATGGTTAGTCAATATAGTCAATATAGAAATTCAGGTCAGGTAGGGCATAACATAGTAGAAGTAGAGTCTACTTTTATCATACCATACTAAGCAGAAGAAGACGATCGTCCCTTTAGCTAATCTCGAGACCGAGACAAATGTGCGAAGTGTTAGGGATTTTATTTTCTTGAGTTCACTAGCAGCCGCTGGTTGACTAAAAGGTTTATAATTATAATCATTGTTTTGTCGAAAATTCGAATAACGGACTCTTAGTCGAGAGTACGACACGCTAACCACTAAGGTCACCCTACACTTTTCATATTATAATTAATACTCTAACTTTGAGAAGTCATAAGAGGTTATGTATGTTAGACTTTGTTAGTAGAAATGACAGTTGAGCCTACCATAGGACTAAGTAGATCAAACGCTATCTAGCGAACAGGAGATCAAGTGGTAAATTGCTATAGCCAGATCCTGCGTGGCTTGTCAGTTGGAGAGCATCTCGGGCTCCACAAGTGAACGTAACACGAAGCTGCAAATTTGCAAACTAAACGTCTGGTCGGTACTCTTCTGCAGTGCGAGACCTGGACGATCACAGAGGCCATGAATAAGAATCTTTGCACCTTCTTCGACATGTTTTACTTCACGTGGACAATATCAAGAACTTGGCGATCAGAGGAAGAACGGCGACAATACCAGTCTATCCCATGTGCATGTCATCGAATATGTCGATCGACCTCTTCGTCATTTCGAATTTGCCCAGTGACTCTGGAAAGGTTGGATTTTTATAGTGCTAGGTTTACTTACCTTACTTATTCGTAAGTTTTGACAAGGATTTCAAGGACGTACGTTTAAATGGCATTTTTCTTTGCAAATCGCCTAGGCTCATGTGACTGCATCAAGCTCATCCTTCTGATGTGCATGGTCGATCTCAGCCATACGGACCGTGTACGCCGCCTCTATCCGGGTGTGTTCGTCTCGGTGGAGGGCGACCGACGCGGGTCACTGGAATGACCTCGACCGTTAGTCACTGGTGGCTTTTCAATCTACCGACTGACACGCGACGAATACCTTTTCTGCGTACCAGGTACTCCTTGTGTTTCGACGGCTGGCCGGACGTGCGCCATCTTCCACCAGTGAGGGACTGCTCTTTGGCAGCGTCATCGTGTGTGAGAACGCTGTCACATGTCACCGCTCTACCCTATAGACGCAACTTGGAACAAAGACCCTTAACATCCATGCCATCTTCAGCTGTCGACAGGAATCCGTTGGTTGGCTCCTCGTGTCTGGGTGGGCCCGCCACTGGTGACTCTTTCAGCTTACTGTGCTTTGTTTAGCTAAATGATGTAAAATATTTGTTCGTAATTACATTTAACATCATATAACAATAATAATAATAATAATAATAATAATAATAATAATAATAATAATAATTATTATTATTATTATTATTATTAATAATATTATAATACTAATATTATTATTATTATTATTATTATTATTATTGTTGTTATATGATATTAAATGTCATTACGAACGAATATTTTACATCATTTAGCCAAACCATGCACGGTATTATTATTATTATTATTATTATCATCAAAATCGCTTTCGTGTTTTGCGCTGAGCAAAGTTTCTTATAATATAATATTTTTATTATCGAAATTCAAAGATTCCAACACATCTGACTCGTTAATCTTGTCTTTCAGCGTCGGAAATTAATTTGCAAGTGTGACAAATTCCATATCGGTTCGTCTTCATGAAAGAATTATTTTCATCAATCCAACTTCTATTTAAGCAAGAATTCTTATTTCTTAGCCTATTAATCAATCCAGCATCCCTTTACGCATGTGTTATTTTCATCAATCCAACTTCTAGTTTCACAAGAAACTAGTTTCATCAATACAACGTCTAGTTTCACAAGAGAACTTTCTTCATCAAGCCAACTTCTACTTTCACAAAAAGATATTTTAATTAATCCAGCCTCTATTTTTGTAAGAATTCTTTTCATCAATCCAGCCTCTATTTTTGCAAGAATTCTTTTCATCAATCCACCTTCTACATAAGTAAGAATTATTTTAATAAATCCAACTTCCATTTTAAATCGAGAAATGCAAAAAATAAAGAAATTAATTTCCAACGCTTAAAGCCAAGATTACCTATGATTCTATGCTCATCACAGACAGGCAGTTTAACCGTTCTTGCACCATACTGCTGCGAAGCTCGTTCTTGATTCATTTAAAAACACCGGTGACTTAACGTTAACTTAATACACTGGAGGTGGAAATGAAGTGACAAGAGCAGTTTTAGATTTTTTGAGTTAAATGAGTTTTAAATTTCACCACCGATTACCGACATGGCGATAGCTACTAACTGTGAGAAATTTGATTAGGCTACGCTTTGTTATAGGCCTAATTTAAAATTTACAACAATTTAGAAAATCACTAGATTAAGCTTATATTAGAACTGAAAGATTTCATATTCAAAATTAATGTTATTTTACCATGACAAAAAATTCTTTGATAGCGTCGTAAAAGCAGACGAATTAAAGGAAAGAAAACATTATAGGAAACTGTGCGGACGCTCCATGCACTAAAATTATTGATTTATTTCATTCTAACTTCTGTAGCGCTCTACACAGACTGCGCTTATTACAAATATTATATTTAACTACAAAATTAATGCAGATGTTTGTTTTAAAAATTGTTATTGTTAGTACTTTGCGGAATTGTTAGAACTTATACTATTGATTAGTAATATTATTTAATTGTTATTACGTAGTCGCGATGTAGCTTTTTTGGGTCGCCGCGGGGCCCCCTGTTGCGCGGAGCCCTAAGGCACATGCCTCGTGTGCCTAGGCCTTAAAACGGCACTGCTCAGGAAAAGAGAGCGAGCCACTGGAAATCTCTTTGGACCAGAATGAACAAGCGACCGAAAGACTGGAGATACATGTATATCACATGAACGTTAGAGCTACGGAAAAGACTCTAACAAAACTAAAGTTTAGCTTCTAAACAACATGAAGTAAGGCACAGAATAGAATAGCCTGGCGTCGCGCGTCACACACGGCTACGCTTGGCGGCGTTCGTCAGCAGAATAAGGGTGATCTAAATGCCTGGATGGTCTATGTCTATTACTTGCTTTATGAAGGTCTAGATCCATTACTTGGGAATGGTCCAGATTCACTTCTTTCTTTGGTGTGGTGACTGTGATATAATCTCTTTATTAGACAGTTTAAGTGTTGTCTGTATCCATTAGTTTGTAATGCATGGCCTACTCAAATGTATACTCTGGTGCCTTATTTATACTATAATCGTGTTTACATTTACTAAATGAGTAAGCCAAAAACGAATTGACCGTTCGACTCAACCATCTACTACCTTAATGGCTGTTCAACTCCTATCCTTGCTTTAGTATTCCTCGGACACCCAAGGTCTGCGTCTCGTCTCTGAGACCCTAAAGTTCAGCATTCGGTCTCGCATTCGGTCTGGCCTAGATCAGATTGGCCTACGTTTTGGTCTGGTGTTGGTCTCGAACCGTTTGTGGTCTTGTCTCTATCACGATCTCAAGAGTCTCGTGGGCATTCATGCGTATACCTACACTACGCTAAGCAACTTCCACAACGTATTATAATAGTCGTGATTATCCACGCACGATCAATCTGGTGTATTTCATTGAGGAAATCTAAGGGAGACCCTACCGTGATGTGCTTTTTGCAAACGTTAATTTTCACGGCTACTCGTATATGACTTCTGCAAACAGGCACAGAGTCGTGTTTTTCACGCTAGCAGCAGGGCGTGTATTGACAGTAAACATGAGGCTAATGTTGCTCTACTTCTCCTGAAGTGACCCAGTTGTTACACGAAAGTTAACGTTCCGCGCGTGTAGTTTGTGCAAAAGAAAGGCTCATCATCAAATAATAGTTTATTTGCATGACCAACATTTTTGACTCCAAAGAATGCATGCAGACTATTTATCGAAAGCGCTTCGCTTATAATAATAATATTTTCGTTTATTCAACAATCCGGTTGACAAACCGCAACCGGTTACAGTGTACAATTATGCAATTCACAAGACACAAATCTTAACTACTAACAGAACAGACAGCCTGCAAACACAAAGCATATCCGCCCAACGGGGGCTCGAACTCGGTACCTCTCGGTCACTTGGCCAGATGTTATCCAATGCGCCACGGGCATGCATATATACATACATACATACATACATACATACACACATGTATACATACATACATACATACATACATACATGTATACATACATACATACATGTATACATACATACATGCATACATACATGCACAAAAGATGTTTTCCAAATTCTGCGGATTAGTAGCTTTGAAGAACAGAGACCCAACCAGCCCCCACTTGAAGAAGAGATATATCATCCGGTATATATACACACACAGAATGTTGCTATCAGCTTATGACTTGGTGGCGGCTGACATCATCGTGACATCATCGTGTATGTTCATAATCATTTTGTAACTTAAGGTTTGGAAGATTTTACTGGGAAAGTAAGTGTATTTTAATTAACTCATGAAAACAATACGTACATAGATAGTTTTGCATCAGCTAAGTAAAAAAACCGAACCAAACAGGATGAACATAATAGACTTAGATTCGACATAAGCAATTCTCTCTCTGCCTAACTACCAACGACCTCTTCGGTAAACATTGGGCGTGGTCATGCGGCATTGTGATTATGCTTGTATTTCAATGCTGTTTTAAAGGCTTAAATCTTGGTATGTTACGTGAAACTAGGCAATCGTTTGCCAAGACTTGTAACCGGTTAGGAAAGATAGTATAACTGATAATTTGGTGCTTAATGCCCTAATAATAACATAAATGTATTTTTCTGAAGTGTGCTAGGTTTAAGTAGCAAATCAATCAATCAATCAATCAAAACTCTTTTATTGAAGCCAAATCATAACACATAACATTTCAACATAAAATATCAGGATTTGCCGCAAGAGGAGTCCCAAAAGGGATCAAGATCCCGCTAACTAGGGACACCTAGAACAACATTTCAGAAAACTGAATTAGCTAAATCCTTGATAAACAGTGCAACATCAAGTTTCGTACAGTAATGCAAACAGTATAGTAGGCTATAAACATTTCCCACCAAACGATCAACATAAACTTGTAGAGTTTTAATTGTAATTGTAATCAAGGTGAAGACTAGATGTGACCGAGACACATAACTCTCTTAGATTATAAGATGCAGCACAGCCCGCGAAGAAATTACGCTTAATAGGATCTTATACACAATGCGTATGTGCAACGATAACCAGTGCATTTTCTTCAGCATGAAGCTGGATATAATATGACAAAGTAAACGTAGGTATACTTACTGACAGACGGGCCGCAGCGTTTAAGATAGACTGGAGTTAATACGGGAAGAGTTAGCCCTGCATGTATAGTCATAATTAACTCTTTAGCATATAAATTCATTAATGAGCGAACGGATGATCGTGTCTTCAACTAAGCACGGATAATGCAATCACAAATCATCGCATTAGGGACTCTGTTTTGAAAAGAAGAACATCACTTGTCTCACGTGTAGGTCATCTGCCAAAATAGGTCGTCGAATTAAGGCCTAAGCTACGCAGGCTACACTGCAAGTATCACGTATCTGCTTAACAAACGTGGACAATGTAGCGAGTTACCTGTCTATGGCGAATCAGCATTGGATCTTATGCCTGTTACTTTAGATTTGCCCCATTCTCAATAATGTCACTAACTTAATAATTATATTGACAAACAAAATTAATGTCACACAGTTCTTCAGATTTCAGATTTTAATTATAGACAAGTCAGATATTAGTATACCTAAGCATCACTGGTGCACAACAAAATATAACATCAAATCCTTTAGATACTATTCACTCGTCTATAACATTAAGCCTTACTTAAACCATCATCTCTAGTTAAGTATTTATTTCTATGGTCCAACAAACCTTCCCTCTTCATTAATTCTTCATACTTTCTTATTCTTTCGTCTTGACATAGCGCAGCAATTAACACTTCACGTCTTTGATTAACTGCGCACGATCACAAGAGCGTATCTGATGTGAAGACGTTGAGAATTACATTTGAAGGGCTTGCAGATTCTCGTAGTATGGACCAGCTAAGAGTTTTGTATTCGGACAGCTAACGGGTATAAATCATTTGTGCCTCCGTAGACACGTCTGAAGTAGACATACCGACGTTTTACAAGCAATATTGCACTAACAATTTCTAGGTCATCGACAGGTCTGAAGTCAAGGCCTTCGGGCATGCTAGCTGATTTTCTTACACCCTTGAGGTCTCTGTTCGAATCCCAATGCGTTAGAAATTAACCATTGACCGATGCAGGAGTCTTGAAGTGAAGTCAAGTTTCCACCACAATAGTCTATAAGCAGCGTTTTAGGTGCTTAGAAGGCCCTTCGTTAAATGCTTATATAGGTTCATGCAGACAAACATAGTCACCGTGGTAGATTCCACATTATATGGCGTACAGCTGACAGTTCGTGTTCTGTTGGTTCATGCGCCCTATATTTTGAAGGTCTGATCGTCTACCAACTGAGCGACAAGCAATGCAGTACGATGTGAGCCTTATTATAGCAGAGCGGATAGTTTCTTTCAAATTCAACGCTTTGATATCCACAACCGACGAAATGCTTGTTGTGAACACGTCTGTAGGCTACTTGTAGTAGAGTCTGTCTAAATTCAAATTCAAATAGTATGCTATGTGTTGCAGGTTGTAGTAACCTCACATTTATGCCAATTGAACATCATGAAGAAACGGTTGATAGACCAGGATATATTGATATCAACCTTGCCGGATAGAACCCTATTTGCAATTAGCCTACATAGGACTAGTGAGTCACACATGCAGTTGCTAACTAGAGATACCGTGATCACTTCTCGTTTGTTCATTTAAACTGTGGAAGTTTATTTCATCAACTGGATGAATTCAAACGTTGCTTTCACCTACATATGCGACAGTTTTGGTTATCACTGAAACTTAGTTGGACGGCAGTTTGGCAATGGAATTGTCGGTCCCTGGCTATGACTTGTTCAGAGATTATGACAATGGCGGCAGGGTGGGTTATTTCATTAAGCACAATGTTTCCTTTGTTGCTATTGATTCAGTCTGGTATAAAGCCAACAATAGTTTGGAATGTATTTACATTGAGATTCACCAAATTTCGGGTTTGGATATTATAATTGGCAGTCCATATCGTCCACTGGTGACCCTATCAACCATTTCAGCATATAGTCAAAGAACACATGGTAGCCTACCAAAAATGATTGGTACAAATCACTGGACACCATTATCAAATTGATGTGCTATGTGCATGTCTGTCCTGGGACTGTTTACTGTCCACGTATCTCCAACAAGTTTTTTACGCGCTATTTATTAATGCTTGGTTTACGTCATTAGATAAGCTAGAGGTGCAACATAAACAGATAATAATCTTATAATATAAGTCTTTGTTTGTTTACGTTGTCCTTCCGTTTGTATGTATGTTTGTCCGTTTCTAAAGGCTCCGAAACGGAACGCTTTAGCGATTTAGAAAATTTTACAAAACATTATTACGCCACGTCTAGATCNATCATAAATTGTAATACATCATTGGATTCAGCATTCATTTCTGCACAGAATGGTATATCTAGTTGTACATTATGTGAATGCACCTCGAAATTACATCACTTTTAACAACGGAACCCATTAATTATCGATATTATATATTATTGCGTACATTTTGTACTTTTGGATAAACAAATATAAGATTATGTGTGTTTTGAAACTAATCTATGTATAGAAAATACAATCGTCCCTACACATGTTTATATAGTATAAATGTACATCCATACATATATATCCATACATATATATATATATCGGTTTACGTTCTTAATGCTGTATTCAACCATTTTCACACAGTATTGATATTTATTTTGATCACTTCCATTATTCAAAAGACAAGATGTAGGTATGCAAATGAAGCCCTTCATTCCCTCTAAAGAGTGTAGTATCTTTGTTTCTCTTCCAGGAAGACAAATAAATACGCTGCAGACAAAAACTAAGCGGAAAGTGCTTCCATTCAGCCATTTTCACGCATATTACGCGTATTATAATTTATTTTGAGCACTTCCGGTTGTCTCAGGTCAACTCAGGGACCATAGAAATGTAGCCCACATTCCCTCTATAGAATGGTATAATTTGTGTCGCTTAATATTAAATGACGGATAAGATATAGTCGAAAATCTAGGGGTGGTATCCACCCCTGGTACCTCAGGTATATTGGGTATAACTTTTTGAACGGTGTGAGATATCATCACACATTTTACCTGAAAACGTGTAAATGAACCCCTACAGCTACCTAAAAGGTCAAATTTGTATTCCATACGGAAAAGTTTGAGATGAAAAAACCTAGAAGGGGGGTGGCAACCACCCCCTTGCCACCCCCCACCCCTTGGTAGCCCGAGGGTTAAGAGTCTTTGTTCCAAGTTGCGTCTATAGGGTAGAGCGGCGACAATTGACAGCGTTCTCACACACGATGACGCTGCCAAAGAGCAGTCCCTCACTGGTGGAAGATGGCGCACGTCCGGCCAGCCGTCGAAACACAAGGAGTACGCAGAAAAGGCATTCGTCGCGTGTCAGTCGGTAGATTGAAAAGCCACCCGTGACTAACGGTCGAGGTCATTCCAGTGACCCGCGTCGGTCGCCCTCCACCGAGACGAACACACCCGGATAGAGGCGGCGTACGCGTTCCGTATGGCTGAGATCGACCATGCACATCAGAAGGATGAGCTTGATGCAGTCACATGAGCCTAGGCGATTTGCAAAGAAAATGCCATTTAAACGTACGAAATCCTTGTCAACACTTACGAATAAGTAAGGTAAGTAAACCTAGCACTAGAAAAATCCAACCTTTCCAGAGTCACTGGGCAAATTCGAAATGACGAAGAGGTCGATCGACATATTCGATGACATGCACATGGGATAGACTGGTATTGTCGCCGTTCTTCCTCTGATCGCCAAGTTCTTGATATTGTCCACGTGAAGTAAAACATGTCGAAGAAGGTGCAAAGATTCTTATTCATGGCCTCTGTGATTGTCCAGGTCTAGCACTGTAGCCGACCAGACGTTTAGTTTGGAAATTTGCAGCTTCTTGTTACGTTCACTTGTGGAGCCCCAGATGCTCTCCCACTGATAAGCCACGCAGGATCTGGCGATAGCAATTTACCACTTGATCTCCTGTTCGCTAGATAGCATTTGATCTACTTAGTCCTATGGTAGGCTCAACTGTCATTTCTACTAACAAAATCTAACATACATAACCTCTCATGACTTCTCAAAGTTAGAGTATTATTTAAAATATGAAAAGTGTAGGGTGACCTTAGTGGTTAGCGTGTCGTACTCTCGACTAAGAGTCCGTTATTCGAATTTTCGACAAAACAATGATCTCTTCCCGCCCTCTCCGGTCTGCCAGATCGACTTGATCTCCTGGGCTAGGGACTGCCACGGCCCAGCACCGTGCTTTCGTTGCTATCGTGGGCCCTTCTGTCTGGAATGACCTCCCCCCTCAATCTGTAGTACGATTTTAGTCAGGGTCCCACCCTCATCCCTTCGTTGCTTGAAGACTTTCTTATTTCCTCGAGCTGTCACGCTGAGAGCGCCTCTGAATAGCTAAGTACTGTTACAGTAAGAGGCGCTGTTATAAATTCTCAGATACGATACGATACGATAATTATTAACCTTTTAGTCAACCAGCGGCTGCTGGTGAACTCAAGAAAATAAAATCTCTAGCACTTCGCACATTTGTCTTGGTCTCGAGATTAGCTAAAGGGACGGTCATCTTCTTCTGCTGAGTATGGTATGATAAAAGTAGACTTTACTTCTACTATGTTATGCCCTACCTGACCTGATATAGTTTGGCGCCTTAAGTTCCTCTTTGGCCAACGCCGTAAACTGGTGGCAATTATCGATCGACGCCAGCGATGTTTGCCGATAGACGCTTGGTAGGATCCCGCCTTACGGTTTTGGCGCGGAAATGTGAATCGGGACCGTGCTCAGTGAGGCTGAACGCTTAGTAGTAAGGGTTTAACCTAATAAGTGATTATTATTAATACAAGATTGATTTTAAATGATTTATTACAGCAACTACTAAAGATTACAAGGAACTGACTAATAGCGGTAGGCCTACATAAGCAATCCGTCGTTAAATAAACGTTATAAGTCGAGTTGAAGAGTAGTAGAGAGACTGCTCCATGCATCCGCTCGCCGCCTTATATTAGAGGTGTTTTCCCGCATAAAGCTGCCGCGCATCGCTGAGCTGTCAGCGTGCGGAATTATGGCGCGTAAGCGGTCCTCTGAAACCGATCAATAATTCCCGCGCTACACATTCAATTAAACACTCAACAGAAAAAGGCGCCAAATTGTGCCCAGGTTCGGCACAGGATCACACATAGTTCATCCGCTGGGTTCGTATGTAAAAGCGTGCGATTATCAAGTGTTCTAATTGTTGCACTTTTGAAACGCGTTATGCAAAAATAACAATACAATCAATTAAGTTATCAAACTAGGTTACATGCTTAAAACTTGTATATAATACTACATATATGCAGTGACATACACAATACGATTGCAGTAAATAATTATATCCGTTTTTTATGTACTGAGATTTATGGATCACAAAATAGTCATTCCGTGTAATTTGGATATTTATAAGCGTGTAATTAGCCTACCTAGAGTTTCTAATTGTCTTAGAAAGCGATGTGCAGAAATAACAGTAGGCATATAATAATTAGCTCAAGTAAGAAAGCTAGGTTAAATTCATAAAGCTTGGATGCGACTATTACATATACGCAGTGACATATTAAGAAACTTGATAACAGTCTCAAAGCCTAAACAATCATTGGGCAATAACACACCACATGATTAGTCACCGATGTCAAAGGTCTCAATTCTGGAAATGGACATGCGTAGAAAATTTTCGCCGTGTAAGGCAACCGTGTCGGCTTCGTCAGAAAAATAATATAAAAGCGATCGTGACCCAACATTCTGTGTAGGAAATTTTCATTTTCACTAAGAGAGATTTTTATGAACTACAAATGGTTCAGATTTCCCTGGCCAAGTCACAAGAAGAAACCAAAACATCAGCATGTCACTTACAACAAACATTTAGATATAATAATTACACTGTAGAAAGCCTTGCGATGATTAAGTTTTAAAAGTTAACGTGTCTCGCATTTGAAACTAAAAATTCGTGTATACATAACGACGCCAACATGTGTGTATAGAGCTAATAGGAATTCTTCGTCTACAATTATACGCGTCGTTCATCTTGATCTCTTCCATTTTTATTTCGCGCATCAATTGCATTAGTCGATTCTGGAGATGTTTTGTTTCTACAGAAAAGAATTTTCACTTATAAAAAACAATTTTCCATGTTGTATTCGCACTTCTATAACTTTGAGGAGCTATCGAAGTGAAGCTTAAAGCTTTCTCATTCAAAACGTCATAATGACTCTCAAAATTGCCTGTATGTAGACATGATAAATTGATATGCCGCCAGTCCACCGCTACCAATCAGGTTGTTATTTAAGACAAGAGTTCTTCTAACGATGACATTAACGCTTTAATAACCGCTTAATTGCTCTTTCACACTCTTTCTCTCTCAATGCTCCTTTCCTTGTCTCTCTATTTTCTTCTCACTATGGATCTCTAACGACTGACAATAATATCAGTATCTTCGCTCCTCTGTTTTCTGAAAGTAGATGTAAGAATTTAACTGAAAATATTGGTTCTTGCCATCAACCAGATCACCGATGTGACTGAAGAATTATCCTCAAAAAGTGCAACACCGTGAAAATATAAACAATTAGCCTATAGTTTGCACTGTGTACATTTTCAGATTTTCTTTTAGAGCCCTGATCCAAACTATTTTCCTAAAGGAATCTGAACCGACCGTTCAATTATTATAAGTTATAAATTATGAGTTATAAATATCGCTGTTATAGAAAGGAAATAGAAACATATGTAATAAAAATGCTTTAACAGCAGAATCGCAAGCTCTTTCTTATAGGTTTTGAACGCATGCGATATCAGTTTGCTGTTCCATTCGCGTTGTATATGAACCCTCTGCTCGAGGTGCGTTCAATCTCGATGACCACGAACTAGAGGTCTCCTATACCAATGGATCTGTGATTGTTAAAGCGACATCGTGTAGCAGTCGATCTTGAAGAAGGAAGTTGCCAGCATTACGGCACCACGAATAAATGTAAATATTGTTATTAATTTTACATAGATAGGCCTATTATGTCGTTATCGATTTTAAAATATTATTGCTACATATGATAACTATATTGCTTACGAATCTGCTGGATGATGTATCAGCATAAATGCGCTTCGTCAAATTAGTCAGCTGTTTTCTGTCCAAACTCCAATCTAGATACTTATTCATTAATTTTACCATGGTTTTATTCTGCTCGCGCGTTGAGTGGATGATTCATCACCCAGAAACGTTCGAGACACGTTTTGTAAAACTGTTTGAATACTTCTTACCATTCTTTTTTATCTTTGATTTCTTTGCAAAACTTTCCTACCATGACATGCTCCCAGGCTTTCACTTTTGAATCCAGATTCCTTTCTGAAGATATAAAACCACGAATCCAGAAGAAGTAAAAATTCTCTCGATTAGGCCTAATTCTATTAGAAGATTTATCACAATAGGCCTACTGCGGTTTTAATAACATCCTACAGTTTTCTCTTGTATGCCCTCGACTTTGTGTCATCTGTACTTTAAGATGTAAGCCCACTGGGCATCAATTTAAGAAATTCAGACATGTGGTTTCTCAACACATAGACATTGTGCTCGACGGGTAACAAGGCTTGAATGCAGGTTTCAGTCATAATACTAAGCTTATTTAGATAATAATTATAGAAACTGACAGATTGGTTAATATTTAAGTTGCTAAATGGATTGTGGTAAGTGTAAGCTTTTCTGTTGCGCCTAGACATAATTATGTTGTACAATGTAATGAATGTAAAGTAACTAGTTGGCCGCATTGATATTATCGTTCTTTTTGTGAAAAATTGTTCACGTGACACAGCACTTGAAAGTCAACATAGCTTGAGCTTCTTAGACGTAGGCTTAAAATTGATGAAGAATTCTGTTTTGAAATCTGTTATAGCAAATTAGATGATTTTGTCCGTTTGAGGTCACCTATGAATGTCTACTGATGTTGACTGCAATATGATATCGATAGGATGTTCTACAATTGGCAAAATTATGGTACGCTGAAACGGTGACCCGTCAGAACGGCCCAGGACAAATCGGCCCCGACAAAACGGCCCCGACAAATGGGACCCGACAAAACGGCCCCGAAAAAACAGTCCCCGTCAAAACAGCCTCGACAAAACAGTCCCGTCAAATCGGCCACCGTCATATCGGCCCCAGTCATATCGGCCCCATACAAAATATCCAATGTTCCAAGTACTTTTAAGCTTACGTTGGCAAACTATGTTGAAAAGAGGCCTCAAGCGACGGTTCAGCTGGACAATGGACTGCCGGGACCATCGTCTAATGCTAACTGGTTGACGTATTTAATTATTTAAATGCTTTCAATCACAACTATCATAAATCCAGCTTCTATTTACGCAACGAATTATTTAAAAAAAATCCAACTTCAATTCTAACGCCCAAATTATTTTCAGCAATCCAACTTCCATTTTAAACTGACCACATAAAATAATTTGGCAACGTAAACTACGGTTTAAGCAATCCGAGTTCTATTTACGCAAAAATTCTTTTCAATAATCCACTTTAAAAGTACTTGGACATGGGATATTTTGTGAGGGGCTGATGTGTCTGGGGCCGATATGACGGAGGCCGATTTGACGGGGCCGATTTGACGGGGGGCCGTTTTGACGGGGGCCGAAATGATGGGGCTGTTTTGTCGAGGCCATTTTGACGAGGGCCGTTTTGTCGGGTCGTATTGTCGGGGCCCATTTGTCGGGGCCGTTTTGTCGGGGCCGATTTGTCCTGGGCCGTTCTGACGGGTTACCCGCTGAAACAATGGTAGGCCTAGATATTGGCTGTGTAATTTTGCAGAAAGTCAGAATACGTTTTCCGTGCTAAACTATAGCATGCATACAACAAGAAATAGTTTTTAAAAAACGTGCTTCAGGATGCGTTGCCTTTAACGCAGAGTAGCGATGAGTGTAGCCTACTCTGCATAATTATAAGATACAGTCTGGCTAGCGAAAAATGCTGCACATTCCTGCGATGAGCTAGCAATTCGTGATAAATCAAAGTATGGCTCGGGCGAGTTGTCAGATAATATATTTTGTGGCGAGTAGCGTGCGTCCATTTTTTGCTTACTAAGCCTACAGCCTTTGAGCAATAATAACAATAATAAATAGTAATAATAATAATAATAATTACAATTTATATGGCGCCGTAACACAGTAATGCCGTTACAAGGGTGCATCACACTCAACTAAAAGGAAGTAGGGGTTACAAAAGGACCAGCAGATTCGACACGAGGCCTCTCTCTCAGTTAAGATCTCGGACTCGAAACTCGTTTGTCGATCGTCTTCACGAATACGATTCGTGCTGCATAAGTCGAACGGTGAATTTTCCTTCGTGGAGTTGACTGTGCTATTCGACGGAAGCTTCACGTTCGAAGCGGCGTCTTTTTATCCATCTAGTTTAACTTGCGGAAATCTTGCTTGCTTGAATGTTTGAGCCACAGGCTAAAAAGTCAAATCTTGCGACGACTAATTCGATCACTTACAATCATTCAATCGTCCTGAAACTTGGCAGATAGACTCGCCCTCGCAGACACTTCATTCTATAAAAATTTCAGTTCCCCAAAAAGGCAAGCTTATAGAAACGGGGACTCAACTTTTCGAATCGGGAAATCCCCTTTTTTCCGTTACGCAGCGTTGTCATTGGCCAACGGGTGCGCTGCCTGATTAAAGGCACGCTATGTCGTAAAATGAACGCGGACTATATATTTGTAGAGGTAACTGCTTCGTAAGACGCATTATAGGATACTAGATGGATATAGTAAAAAAACTTTGTTTTTACGGGCTGTATTTTATTTATCCATCTAGTTTAACTTGCGGAAATCTTGAATGTTTCTATGTTTGAGCCACAGGCTAAAATGTCAAATCTTGCGACGACTAATTCGATCACTTACAATCATTCAATCGTCGTGAAACTTGGCAGATAGACTTGACCTCGCAAACACTTCATTCTATTAAAATTTCAGCTCCCCCCAAAAAGGCTAGCTTATAGAATCGGGGACTCAACTTTTCGAATCGGGGAATCCCCTTTTCCGATACGCAGCGTTGTCATTGGCCAGCGTTGTCATTGGCCGCTAGAAAAACTGGCGCGCTGCATGATTAAACGCACGCTATGTCGTAAAATGAACGCGGACTATATATTTGTAGAGGTAACTGCTTCGTAAGACGCATTATAGGATACTAGATGGATATAGTAAAAAACTTTGTTTTTACGGGCTGTATTTTATTACTTGGATATTTACGGTTGCGTTGGCAAGTAAGTTAATCTTTTAGATCATCGCTGTAGCGTTTCTGCAAATTCTGCGTTTCGCCATCCAAGGGACGTCTGAGTTGATGCGATCTGGAGCTATTGCCTACGGCAAGGATAATTTACGGATCTATGCTCAATTGCTCATGGATTTACATATTCATTAATTTAATCGACGGACCGTCGATTTGTTCAGTTTAAAAAAAATAAGGAATCAATTGATTTCAGTTCTTCAAGTCTTCTGCTAGGTTTAGGGATTAGGGTAACCTTGCTCACGCGAGGAGGATTTGAACTCGGATATCGGATTTGGCCGTCCTGTGAAGCTAATCTAACCCTGATATCGCTACAATTTGTTTACGGACGAGACGTGTAGAAAAGACTAATCAGTGCGATCCTGACTCACAGCCAAAACAATCACCCTTAGATGATGGGCTACCTCCGCAGGTTCGACAGGGCTGTATAAAGGAAACGGTTTAATTCCCAATTATGGAAGTTTAAAATACTGAGCGACATTCGGAGGTAGACTCGATCGGAGAAATAAAAAAACACAGACTTCAGAAAAATACGGGGAAAGTTTAAGTTCCCCCACTGGTACTATTCGATAAACAAGAAAAACTTTCCCCGCCGGTGCCGTCCGAAAAATCTCAACTTGGAGTAACCCCGCAAATCTCAACTCTAGGAACCACCGGCAAATCTAAATTCGGGGAACTATAGCCTTGAAATCTCATTTCGAGGAAACGATCCGCATATAATTTTGAGAACAGGGAAACTACCCACAAATTTCAGTTAAAGGAACTACCCGCGTAATCTCAACTCGGAGAAAACTAGCAAATCTCAGTTCGAGGGAATACCCGCAAATCTCAGTTCGGGACACTATCTGCAATTCTCAGTCTGAAGAACCACCCGGTAAAATCTCAGTTCAGGTAAATACTCAAAAAATCCAACAGCTTGCCTGCACCGGTGTGTGGAAAACAGGAAAATTCCCGCAGAGGAAAGTGAATACACAAGTTTGTTTGAAACAGAGGGAAAACGTTATTGAGATTTACCCCACTGGCGCCCTAACGGAATCGAAGTCTACGAGTCTATACGCTCCCGGAAAAAGACAACTGTAACGTTCGATATCCGATTCAGAGATTGGTTCGTGGAATATTGAATACAAGGTACAGGCCCATCCTGCTGCCAGTTCGCGAGTCAGATTAATTAATTTCAGATAAAAAAAGCGGTGTAATCCGGAGAGGGATCGCCCGCATGTTTCCTTGCCAGAACTTCAAGAAGTCCTACACACCGGCAAGGGAACGAGAGATTTGTGATGGTGGAAAGACACGTTGCCTAACATACGGGTGTTTAGGGCAGAAAGACGATAGGACTTGTTGTAGGTATCCCTTGTCCAGGGATTTAAGAGAATGTATGGTGTCTCAGAATAAAGAAGATAGGTTGAGAATCACGAGATGTCGAGCAGTAGTGAAGGAAAGCCCTGAGCTAAAAAAAAAGGCGTACAAGAAAGGAGCGGCTGTTAAAGAATGGGCTGCTGTGCCGGTAAAGAAGTGAACCCTGTTCTGAGGACAGGCCATCCTAAGGACGTTGCCCACCTGGAGACCACGGAAGAGGCAGAGTCCGACCAGAGAGAGAACTTTATAGTGGTGCCTTTCTTAAGGAAGCAGCCAACCCTAAGTCTTCCAAGAAATGAATGGTCATTATATATATGGACAGAGATAATTGAGAACAGCCATTTTTACGTTGAAAACAGACTAGGCCGTCACTTTGGTGGCTCCAGACGAAGAGTTGGAGTGGAGTCAACCCGTTCCATGAAGAATTAGCGTCCACGTGGAGATCGATTGCCGGTGTGTAGGACTTTGAGAAGTTCTGGCACGGAAAATGAGAGCGATCCCTCCCCAATTTACACAACTTTTTATCACAGAATACGTACATTTAGTGTATGTTATTATTTGATGTAGTTACAAAAGTGCGCAAATGGAACCCATAATTATAGGACCAATATTCTCACATGAGACCAGCATCTAGCCCCTATGGATGCCTTCTGATGCCCATGGTAATGCTGGCAGTGAAACAATCGGCCTTCAGATCCGTATAAATTCGATTCAATAATCTTTGTCTTGTGCTCGGAATACAAAAATCTCGGTCCAAAAGTCACTGCGTTACGTTCTATTTAAAGTACCATAAATCAAATCATTTTATGTTTCTTACCAAAAGCTTTAGGCGGACTTTTGGACAGCCTTGGTTTTCTGTCGTTTTGTCTCCTTTCGACATCCCTGTTATCCTGGTCGTATATCGGGGATTCTCTGGTTTCGTTGTATGCTTGTGTATCCTCTTCATCTTTAAGCAAGTATTTGCATAGCTTATATAAATACTTTATAATGCGATACGGATAAGTAATCACAATCAAGGGAGGAGGAATCATCGAGCGAGAACTGTATTCGCGGATGAGTCGATATCTCTCCATCTTTGAGACTTCTTTCTGTTTCTCGTTTACGCTCGTAAATGTGGCGCTGAAATACAGATATTTTGTTTTACTTAGCTTATCACATACCAAAAACTACAAAGCTTGACACTATTTCTTGGTCACTAAAACGGAAAATAAATTTGTTTCTAACTTTCAAAATAATGTGCTGTATGGGTTCGTAATTAGGAAGGTTAAAGAACAGCAGCCCCTAATTGATGTGAGACTTGACAGAGAATCAGCGTGTATAGAATGTAAATCAGTGGTTCCCAAAACTTTTGCATAAAGCGCCAACAATTCCCGTCTGTCCAACAAATAACTGCAGTTTCATTTTAAAAGATGAAACGTCAACACACATAATTATTTGTAAAGAGCTTGGTTTGGATGACCTGTAACATCAACGAAAAATGTAAGGCCATTGAGCCAGTCATCACTAAGGAGTAAGGAGGCATTTCTCTCCTGCAGGTAATTCATTTATTTCTGACAAAACAGAAAGATAATACTTCTTAAGGTCCAGAAACGCGACTTTTGCTATGGACAGCCATCTCAATTTACAGTGGATCAATAAATAGTTCCTCACAGTTCCTGAACCTCTTAAACAAACTCTCTGGGCTACCGTCTGTTCAGTACCTTGCTTCGAATTCTAATAACATCTCACAACTACAATCATTACACGCTCCATATTTAAGGTCTATCCACATAGTGCCTACTGGTGAACCCAGTGATGTGTTAACTTAGGTCAATAAAGAAATGTTTCCACCAGTGCCAAACATCTGGAATGTTTTCCCATCAAGGTCTGAGTGGGTGCTCATGAAATGTCGTTCCAAATTGTATTTTATCACAACTGACCCACAGAAGCCGCGCTATAAACAAACTGGTTTACCATTCTCTCTCGAAATACAGACATAAATTTCTCTTTCCATTCTGAGTTGAATTATCGATTAGTACTGTTCTCACGATTTCGCTTTTTTCCTTCATTCGTTCCTACGATCATAATATTTGAGTGAAATTGATAGAATCGCGAGAATGATTCAGATCTTACACAATGTCTGCGTCAGGATGTTTAAATTATACTAGGAGTGATCGTGCCCTTACTACAGTAATTTATTAAATTTTTTCCGTAAGGACAGTTTGAAATCAAGTTTTAAACTCGGCTGGGAATTAAAATTTTGAAATACGAGGCTAGCCAAGAGCTAGCAGGCATGACAATAGAGAAGTCTTGCGCAAAATGGCGAGACATAATTATTTCAGCAGTGAAAAAGGTTTGACGGGCCACATTCGGCCCGCGGACCACAGTTTGGGAACCACTTATATAAAGGTAGCCAATCATCAGTGCTTAAAGTGTAAAAAAAGAAGCGCCTGGACGCCCCTTACCTTTCCACCCCTTCTCCCACCTATCCCTTTCCCCATACCCTCTCTTTCCATCCTCAGTCCCATCCTCTTCCCCAGTCCCTCTCTCCAACCCTCTCCATCTAATCAGAGGCGCAACTAGAAAATGTTGCTGGGATGCTCATGTTGCTCGCGCCTTTGGCGCGAAGCCGCGAGTGCTAAAGCTTATAACGAGCAGGAGTTTGGGAGCGTCGTAAGCTCCTCACCGGGGTCTGGGGCGGAGCCCCCAGAAGCCAACGCATTTTGTAGCTGTTGATGTCAAATGGAGCACGTTTTAGGCCCCTGTTTTCGATCTGATAAGATAAAGACATGAAACTTCTATAAGAAATTGTTTTCCAAGACTTCGAACTAAGAGCATAAAAATTCAAAGTTTTTTTAAAAAACAGGTTTTGTCTAGCTTTCACCTTTCGGCTCGTTCTGAAGTGTCTAAGTGTTTAATTTTTACAGTCAAAATCTATTTTTTTTAAATTGGCTAAGTGTTTTGTCCAGTGGTAGGCCTATAGCCAATGCTGATAATCTGTTAGCAGATATTCTCAGTAGGCTTTGCAATCGTCTGGCAGACATAGTTGTCCTCAGATGACTTTTTGTCAGACGAAGCCTAGAAAATGCTCGTTCTGCAGATCGGTTTCCTCTTGGACGAAAACGAGAGGAGAAGCTGACAGCAGTAAATCGCAAGGAATGGCGACCTGCATGGCGCCTTCATTCGGTCGCCATTCCTTGCGATTTACTGCTGCAACCCATTTACTCAGCTTCTCCTCTCGCTTTCGTCCAAGAGGAAACCGATAAAATTTAATTTCTTCATCGTTTCTATGTCTGTTCGTACAACCTTTCACACAAGTCGACGGCATTTTAACACTTGTTTTGACTTACGTAAACATTGTCACGTGATCCAGAGTGAATGCTCCTATGAATGCGTTGTACTGAAGTCATTTAACTTGATAAGTCGATTCCGTTATGAAACAGTCAAGACAAAACTCGCAGTGGATGTGAGTCATACAGTCATGTAGAATTAGGGCCTACGAACATCAAACGATAAACCGGAAGCTCGTGTGACGTACAATTTGATGAAAAGTTAACTAGTATGTAGGCCTATTACACGAATGACAGACATCCGTTATACCCATACTTAAGTAAGTAAGGAATGAGGTGGAGAAACTAGTTACACTTACACACGGTGGAACACATTAAGAAATCAAAATGACAATATGAAATTTTATTGGAATCTTAAAAAATGAACTGCTGTTGATGATAACGTAAAGGAATTACACTGCTGCATGGACTCTGCATAGATGGCGTCCAGGGTGTCCTGGCCTAATAAGTGGCAGGACGGCGTCCAGCCTTGAAAATAAGTGCCTGGACGCCGTCCATGACCGTCCATTCACACTTTAAGCCCTGCCAATCATTAACACAGATTGCAGATATGCAACGAATCAGTAAAGTGAATTTGAAAATGATCCTAACGAATAAATAATTGAAGAAACTATTAAGTGAAATAAATTATTCAACAAATTAATCAAAACCAAAGGAGAGTTGTATCATAACTCAGTACGTTTTTGATGGTTCTAGGACAATTACCCCCGGACAATAACCCCGGACAATAACCCCCCGGACAACAACCCCCAGGGACGATAAGCCCCAGGACATTAACCCCCTATGCTGATATATTAACTACATGAAATATATACAAATAATGTATATTAATAATACATTTTATATATTAATTTATTAGACATTATGTTAGAGAACCATGCAACGTCAGAGTATGAAATTCAATGTGTAAAAGAAAATGTTTTTTATTAATTAGTTTATTGAATTTAGAAAGAAAGGTTGTGAGCTATTCCATGTATATAGTCAAGACCATTGCGCTCATTGTAGTTGCTAATGACGGCCAGAATTCCGTGCATTGGAGTCAGCATACTACTTTCTTGGAGGTTGTGATGGGTGACCAGCCAGAAATTGGCTGCAGTGAACATGTTGTAACGCTTGTTTTATTTCTGCTTTACGTATACATAACCTTCAAAACTAATGAAAGAGGTCAACCACTATACAAAACAAATGGAAATCTCTTTCTATCTTTGATTGAATTTATAAAATCTGATCAAGGAAAAGATAAAGTAGTATGCTGACTCCAATGCACGGATTAATATACATTATTTGTATATTTATATACTTAATATATCAGCATAGGGGGTTATTGTCCGGGGGTTATTGTCCTAGGGGGTTATTGTCCGGGGGCTATTGTCCGGGGATTATTGTCCGGGGTTATTGTGTCCGGGGGTTATTGTCCTGTTACTGTTTTTGATTACACTCAAGAATTTATATCGTGATTCAAATTTAGCTTAACACACATACACCAAATTATAGCAGTAGCGATGGTGACGAAGAACAGTTTATGTTGCTAATTAAACAAGTAGTAAAAATCTTAACTATGGCTATAATTGACTTTGATACATATCCGACTAACCAACAGTGTAAATAAATTATTATTGTTACTGTCGCTGGATCAGGAAAAGCTCAAAGCTACAAACAGCAACCATGAGCGCTTTTGACACTCGCTTTACTGGGGTTAACTGTTCGAAGAATGTGGAGTTCATTGGTACCAGATGTCAATCAATCAATCAATCAATCAATCAATCAAACTTGATATAGCGCCCCTTCAAGATATCTACTCAGAGCCGCTCCCGGCCCAACCACGGCTGAAAAGAATAGTTTTCAAAGAGGTATAGAATGCAGGAGAAGAGTTCCTAGGTAGGAGACGGAGCTCTAGAGGAAGCCCATTCCAGACACGCGGTCCCACAACCGAAAAGGCCCGATGTTGCATTGTAGAAGTGCGTGCAAATGGGACACTCAGGTCACCGCGGACTGCAGGGCGAAAGGGTCGGCGGCCAATATTGGCAGAAATAGAGCGACAGAGCTCCTGCAGATAAGCAGGTGCGGTACCAACGAGGCTACGCCAAACGAAGGCAGAGACCCTAAATGAGATGCGCTGTGGTAGTGGCAACCAGTGCCGGACATCCCGCATATAGTCGGATACATGACCCGTCTTAGGGATGCCGCCAATCAATCGCGCAGCCGCGCGCAAAACTCGCTCCAAGCGCCCAATCCGACTCTGTGGGAGGCCAACATATAGAGAGGAACAATAGTCAAGGCGACTGGCAACGAAGGCGTGAACTAGAGTAGCTGCAGCGCTGGGGGTAAGAGTGCGAGATATAACTCGCAGTTGGCGCAGCTGATAAAAGCAGCTACGAGAGACAGAGTTAACTTGTTGAGTTAAAGTGAGTTCTTGCATGGTCAAGTATCACTCCAAGATCCCGAACAGAAGTGCAGAAATTGAAGAGGGGAAACTGGGTAGAGATGGCACACAGATCAAGTTTTGCCAGCTGCTGCCTGGTGGCAAGCCAGATAAATTTCGTTTTAGAAGGATTTAACCTGAGTCGATTCGACGACATCCAGTCACCAAGGGAGTCTATAGCAAGCTGCATGGAGTGGGCAGCAGTGGCCGCTTTTGCCGCAGGACAGTGAACGTAAGCCTGGGTGTCGTCAGCGTAAATTTGGTTTAGGACTCCGCAAGAAGACAAGAGCAGTCCGATCTCGGAAGTGTAAAGTATGTATAATAGCGGGCCCAGAACAGAACCTTGTGGTAACCCAAATGGGGCAGGGGCCCAATGGGACCTGGTCGACCCGGAAACAACACAGGAGGTGCGATCGCACAAGAATGAGCGGAGCCAGTCAAGAGGTTTGCTAGAAAGGCCAAAAGAAGTAGAAAGGCGGAGTAAAAGGATGTCATGATCGACAGAGTCAAACGCGGCGCTGACATCAAACAGGGCCACCAGGGTAACCTGGGATCGGTCCATGGCGCCAAAAATGTCCGAAAGCAAGCGGATCAGCAGGGTCTCAGTCGAGTGATCCCTGCGGAACTCAGATTGCGAAGCGGGAAGCAAACCATTAGCATTCAAATAGTTAGTTAATTGGTTAGCTACAAGTTTTTCAATGATCTTAGAAATGAATGAAACATTAGAAACAGGTCTATAATTTGCCGGATCAGACGAGTCCAGACCATCACGTTTGACAGCCGGGAACACCAGGGAGCGTTTCTGCTAGGGAGGCAGTATGCCTTCCTGGAGAGAACGGTTGCAGAGGAGGGTAAAGGGGAGGGGATCTTCGATGAACTCCTGCACCAGGAATGTAGGAAGAGGGTCCAGTTCACAGGACTTCGAAGCAGAGGTAAGAATGATACTTCGAAGCTCGGCTGGAGTGACCTCACTCAGAGTGGAGAGGCTACAGTCCGTTGGTGGGAACTGAGGCGGAGGAGAACCCGAAGTGTCATCTCGCACGGAGCAAAGTTTACATATTCAAAGTATAATTATAGTTACCGATCGACGATATTCTTGGCAATATTGTAATTGCAATTTAGGTGCAATTTATCTAGCAACGTTAGTAGCAGGCTACTTCTATGATGCTTTACATTGCTAATCGTCAGATCACATACTCTATAGACGTTCCATTGAAGGTGAATTTTAACTGGGCTTTTAACATGAAGTCTTTGGCCTGCTGAATATGCGTTGGAAACCTGATCGTCCATTTTAGTTTTAGTCGTTGGCACAAATACGTCAGCTGACTTTGATGATTGCAACCAAAACCTACTAGGAGCGTCCGAGAGCGCCGCGGTCTGATGTGGTGTGTAAGGTAACGTGGTGCATAGGTGTTCAGACATTTGTAAACGAACAGGCATAGTGTAAACTTTATGCGCTCGCCTACTCTGAGCTGATCTTGTATCGCAGTTGTAATGTGACCGACCTTTTTAAATCGACGAGCTGCAGCGTTGATGACCGCGTGAAGACGAGTGATAGGCTACAGCGCTGTGGAAAGCCAATAAAGGAGACATTGCGGTAATCGATTAGGGTCAGGATTAAACTTTACCGAGATGATGAGTCTGCGTGAGAGACCGATAAACATTTATCTCAGTATTGCGAAATTGGTCCTCACCAGTCCTGTGACGTGTGACATCACTGTCAATAGAATGTTGTGTTGCTGAAATCTTAATAGTCCAGTTTTGAAGGCTCACAGGAGAAACACGGGAAAATCCGGACTGTTCGTCGTCAGTTTGTAACCGAAAAAATGACGACTGCAGTGCGGTGATGATTGTAGGCGTTAGTAAAATCGTCCAAACATGATAAAATTCCACGCGGTTAACTCTTCAAGCAGCACAGAAGTAGACCACGATGCAATTTACTTACGAATATACGAGACATTTGCGAGAAAACGGCTTAATCCTTTAACGACCAGCTGCATTGGTTTCTCATACATTTAGTACACGCTCGTGGTTAAATGGTTAAAGCCCATATGAAGTACACACTTTGCGCACAAACTTGGTGGTGACCGGATGTACCGCCAGCCAGAACTTCAGCCCAACTTCATCATAGTAATAGCACAAATAGGCCTTTTTCTTCACAAAATGGTGTGACGATCTCCTCGTCGTAGTCATCGTCCTTGTATTTGTTACACCTAGTTACATGCAGTCACACTATGTCCCGCGCATCTCCCCTCTTGTCACTCCTTTTCCCATTTCTGTCCACGCAGTGTCCCATCTGTCTCCGTCTTGTTCCCTCTGTCCCCGCCTTGTCCCATGCCTTGACCCACCTGTCACGTCTTGTCCCATGCATTGTCACACCCTGTCACACTCTTGGCACCCCTTGTCCTGTCTGTCCCCGCCTTGTCCCATGTCTGTCCACGCCTTGTCCTACGTCTGTTCCCGCCTTGTCATATTTCAACCCCGCTTTGTCCGCTTTGTCCCAATTCTGTCCACGCCTTGTCCCATGTCTGTACTTGCCTTGCTCCTTCTGTACCCGCCTTGTTCCATGCCTTGTCCCACCTGTAACGGATTGTCCCATGCCTTTGTCACATCCTGTCACACTCTTATCACGTCTTGTCCCATGTCTGTTCCACCTGTCACCTCTTATCCCATTCCTTGTCACACTCTGTAACACTCTTGTCGCGCCTTGTCCTGTCTGTCCCCGCCTTGTCTCATGCCTGTACCCGCCTTGACCTGTGGCTGTCCCTGTCTTGTCCCATGCCTTGTCACATGTCTTTCCCTACCTTGTCGCATGTCTGAACCCGCTTTGTCTCACACCTTGTCTCACCTGTCACGCCTTGTTCCATTCCTTGTCCGATCCTGTCATGTGCCCTGCCTTGTCCCATTTCGCTTGTCCCATGTGTCACGTGCTCTGCCTGATCCCATTTGGCCTGTCCACGCCTCTGGCTTGTCCCTACATGGCACGTGCTCTGCCTTGTCGCATCGTCTTGGCTTGTCCCGTACAGTTTGTCCAATGTCTTGGCTTGTCCCGTTAGGCTTGTCCGATCGTCTTGGCTTGTCCCCACCACTGGCTTGTCCCGTTTGGTTTGTCCCCGCCCCTTTCTTGTCCCGTTCGGCTTGTCCAATTGTCTTGGCTTTTGCCCTATCGTCTTGACTTGTCCCGTTTATTTGGTTCCAGCCTCTGGTTTGTTCCAATCGGCTTGTCCAATTGTCCTGGCTTGTCCCGTTCGGCTTGTCCCACTGTGACGTCATTGACCGACTAAACTATTAAAAAAGATAACGCAGCACAGAAATCATTCGTCGACGCTCAGTGCAGTAGAGGACATACGCGCAGTGTAGTACAGAACAGTCAGCAGTCGTCGTAGTACAATAAGTTGATGCTGGTAAATCGTCGTTGAATCTTCAGTCGGACAGCCTACCGTCAAGAACTGATCTGTTGAACTGACAGTTGAGAAATATTCATCGTCGGAAACGATCGGAAAGAATACGTCTGAAATAAGGACGTCGCTGTCGTCGTTGTGGTGATACAGCTTGTCGTCACCGTGGTAAAGTTCTCGTCGTCGTATTGAGCGTGAAATCGTCAGAGGAAAGTCGCTAGTTCTCTGGTCGGCCTGAAGAACGGTGAAATCTAAGCGATAGTTATTCGTACAGACTGTACAGACATTATTAAATTTTCTTTGAGTTCAAAAGCACGGGTTTCATCGTGGATTTCTGGATTGCATTTCGATTTTCGAACGGACGTTGCATCATCGTACATTTCTATAATTGCCGGTTCGCTGCTAAGATCCCAGATCGGCTCGTAGTTTTGATTTGAATAAAGAATATTTTGTTGAACACTGGGTGTCTTGCAGATCGCAAGGGTCTTACCTGGCGGGCATCCCTTACACTCGCGCCATAAAGGGATAAACAGTCGTAGTGGCGAGAGGACTGCCCCATTACACTGGTAATACCTAAGAGGTGATTTTATTATTCAAATACAACTTTTTCTGTGTTATGCAATATAAAGCCATCCATAATATTCAAAAAGCTTTTAAACGTCAGGATTATCAAACATGTGAGCACATTATTAAAGCGAATAATTAAAGCGAACTACGCTCGCTGATTGCATTCAAGTGTGTATATAAGACTTTTCTGATTGACCAGTACTAACTCAGCAACTCATAACTTGGAGTGTGATGCTGACTATTATCGTTTTAACTATGAATACTGTTACTAACTGTACGGCTGCCTTAGCCTGTTAACCTAATACATTTTGTTGTTGTATTTCTGTGACCGGTAACCAATGGGGAAGACTAGGTAAGCTGTCCCAGCTTCATCTCCCCACGAATCATTTGCTACTTGACTCGCATACTCATATTCTTTTGGTTCACATACTGTTAATCTATAACGTGCTGTTAGATAATTTAATTGGTTAATGTGATTGCTGTTTATGCTCTGTAATTTTGAATTTGAATGCAAAATGGTTCAATAAAACTCAAACTCAACTCAACTCAAATAAAAATAATGAAGTGTAGTCATCACGTACTTGAACATGGCGATGAGTACGTTCAACATCATTATGCAAGTTAGTAAGGCATAGAAAGCCAGTAGAACTGAAACAATCCAGTTGTTCGCAGGACATCGATTTTCTTTGCACTTTTTGTATTCTTCAGGGGATAGGTAAGCTTGCGAACAATATTTGGCTGTGATGTTTGCGTGGGGATCATCCTTTTTACAGCGTGAACCTACAATACTCAAAACTATCCTCTTGTAGATCAAGTGTAAAAGTCAACCAATTATGAGCGCATATAATTATATATATGTATATAATATACAATTATACATGACTTGTGTGTGTGTTAATCTGCTGATGCCGTCAACAGGACAGCCCTAAAGGATAAAATAATCCGCTATTGCAGGGCTGCCCCTTTTCCATATTACATTTACAGTAACTGATGGCAAGACGATTTTATGATCAGATGGTTATAGAAAATTCAACTTAGCCTAAATAACAATGTTAGGGCTAAATCATAGCCAAACAACTAAATTACAAAACATTGCAGTACAAGATTTAAAACAATCAAACAAAAAAATCAAAACAAAACAGATTATAATGTTCAGAGCTGTATCATAAACAATCTTAGCTACAGGTAGGGCCTACAATCTATCGAGTCATATTCTTTTTATGTGTTCAAGAGATAATGTTTCAGTTGAGCTTTAAATTGAGCCATGTATTTACTAAATTTGGAGGAAGAGAATCCCAAAGCGGTGGACCTGAGCATTTAATTGAGAACTGCTTCGTCCTGGTTCGTGCCCTTGGGGTTCGATATTTACAGGATGCTCTAGTATCATGTCCATGGATAGCTACACCCTTAAGGAAATATTTATCAAACAGTGATGGAAGAAGCCCATAATGATAAGTACATGAATAGTCCAATTTGATATTTGTAGGCTAATATCATTCAATTTTAGAATATTGTGCTCTTTAAATATTAATTTTGTACTATCAGACCATCCCAGTAAGCAAGTCACACATATGGCAAGGTTATGGAGGGTCTCAAGGCGTTTTAATCTAGAGGCGTAGTTTGAGCCCCAGCAGATATAATAGCGTGTAAGCTTAGTATAACTGTCGGAGAACAGGTTTAGTCAGATAATAATTTTATTCCTATCACCAGACTTGTAGATGGATATTACTTTAGCAGTTTTAATGTTATCAAGGACAATACCAGTGTCAAAGGAACAATTAATAATATCGGCAAGCAGAGGTGCAATAATTCCCATAGAGGCCTTGCCAACTTGTGACGAAGCTCGGTCGTGTTCCATTATAATAGCGATCAAAATTATTCGGAGCGACGCCCACGTTTTATTTCGATTGCGCCTGATTTGCATATAATTTTAGCCTCGCGTGACGTAAGACAAAATTTCTCTTACGTCACGCCGCTCCCGCGAGGCTAAATTATACACTATGCAATTTAATGGAGCTAACGTTATTGGTATTAAGGTAGGCTACCTCATCATTTTGAAGTTTAAAATGTCCATATATCAGGGTTTAAATTAAATTTCGAGCTGAAAATGGTCGCGTTAATCTACACACGCCCGTAATAATGTTTTGTAAAAATTTTCAATTCGCTAAACCGTTCCCTTTCGGAGCCTTTAGCATACAGACAAACAAACATACGGAAGGATAAACTTTGAGAAATATAGTATAAGATTCCTCTTCTGTACAGACTCATCAGTAGGCTGCTGCAGTAGTCACAGTCAACCCAGGAGATAATGAAGCTGTTGACCAAGATGACGGCGGTTGAGTCTTGGCATGTATCTGTGGATGGTTTTAATACGACGCAGTTGGTAAAAACAACCTCGAGTGAGTTAACTCACTTCGGCCAACATGGTCGCACAGTGGTCAAAGTAAACGCTAACTTGCGAATTGTGTCAACTGGTCGAACTTCCGCATAGTTAAAGGATTCAAGCAACTTGAGCGCTCTATCATTGATTCTAAACGAGCGCGACAGTTACTGAATTAAGATGACGTGGTCGAATGTGTCGAAAGCAGCCGACATATCCAGTAGTGACACACGCACCCGTCGACGTGATTTCGACTTCAGGCTGGCCTATGGGACAATTTCCAAGCCGCACGTAGATCTGTTCATTTGGTTGCTTATCCTCTGCAACAGCATTGTTGGCCTGAGAATATCAGACCAGACGTCGAACCGAATTCTAGCATAACGGCATTCGTTGTCAAACTAAGGATAATGAAAATGCTCTTGCACAGTGAACTGTCAAACGGGATCATGCTTATCAAGGAGGCGCTGATTACCGGGTTCATCGTGGAAGGCCGCGGATTCCAAATGCTGCACATGCGCATGGTGATTGTTACCGGTGCATATATTGGGGCTGGTGGTGTCATACTTATGGACAATGACCCTAGCATGTGGTCCAACAGCTTAACAAAGGTGACCAAGGCATCAGGTGGCGACGCACTCTCGGATGCGGGACCAGTCAGCGTGACCACGTGGTCCAGCAGGCCGCCAAGGCGATGTGATGAGACTTCACGCGGTGTCGGAAACTGTACATGTATGCATGTTTTTACTTGTAAGCCATCCGACAGGGTTCTACAAGTCTCTCAAGTCTTTTTTCTTTAGTCGTGGCTGGGCCGGGAGCGCTCCTGAGTAGTTTCTCGAAGGGGCGCTATATAAATGCTCTGAATGAATGAATGAATGAATGAATGTAGACTGGATATCATTGCATTTCATCACTTCTGGGTCCAGCGCTCCCTCAAGATGAATATTAATATCTTCAGTGATGGTGATAGAAAAAGACATACTAGCCACAGCCGCAAGAAGTGAAGATAGCTAATAACAGAACTCCGGCGTCTGACTGCAACCTTCCGAAGTCGTCCGGCAACACAGCTACAGTTACTGTATTCAAACGATGTTGCCTTCTAAGGTCGATCTTAGGTAAGGCGACACCGTGCTCTGTGATGATGACAATTTCGCCATGTTAAGCCTTTCTCTGGCGCCAAGTAGCAGGCTTAGTTTCAGCCCGTGAAACGCTTGATGGTCGTGCAGTCAGATGTCGATTGAAAGGAGAAAATCGCCCTTTATCACAACGCAGAGCAAATCTGTTTAGTAGCTTTGACCTTTGAAATCAATTTCTTCCATGAATGTAACATAACAATCCGGGGGTCCGCATCGAGCGGCTGGGGCCGACCCACCGAGAGGCGTCTCGTCTCATTAGCGGTTAGTGGTTACGCTAGAACCGAGCGGATATTCCAATATATGCTTGGCGGCATTGCACTTGCTCCCCTTCTAGCAACGTATCTCTTTCAGGATCTCTTCCTTGATATGGAGGTGCCTCTACGGCTTGGTACCCTCTTACCTACGCGAACTCTGCACTCCTCTGCTCATGGTGACTTGGCAGTCCCTTTTACCCGCACTGCTACAATGCAGAGCCGCTCTTTCCTGTAGTTGGTTCTACAATATGGAACGAGCTACCGTTGGCAGGACTGTACGCTACCTCTCTAACGTTACGTGCTCTCAGTTCCATTTGCTGCTTAAAACTGTTTTCTTCCCCTTGGCCCGGGTCGGGAAAGTCTCTCAGTATAAATCTTTTAAGGGCGCTACATAGATTTTCATTGACTGTCTGATTAATTGAACAATATAGTTTACCTAATGCTTCTTCTCGGTTAAACTGTTGAATGACAGACCACCATGCATCGTAGAAGACATCACGAAGAAGTGTGGCATCCAGTGGTTGATTGGGATATAGAATGACATTCGAAACAACACCGTATGCTGATACGAAGACAGCCAATATCAGCAAAAACCCGATGAGGTCTGCAACCTAAAATTTGAACGCAATGTTATCATTACTAATGTGTTTATGTTATAATTTTAATAGTTTATTTCTTGGAATCAGAGGGGTCACTTCCAATTTAACCGGAGTGCATACAATATGATGCTGAATATTATTACCAACGCACAAAGGGATGAAGTATGTTTGTCTTTCGTTTGTTTTTCTGCTTACGTTTGCATCGTATCACGTTGTGATAATACCTTAAATCGGCATACAATGGACACCGCCGCAATTCTCATCCACAGTCCAGAGTCTGTGATATATTATTTAGTTGGCATATCTTCGTTCTGAGCTGACAAGCCTATACAAAATGTTCCTATGATAACCATCCGTAACCTACTTACTAAAAGTCGGATCATGAAAATCTTAGGACCAAGAGTTTCGTAGATTGATAGAAACTGAAGCGTTCGGAAGAAGAAGATCAGCAGACTAATTGCCAGAACGTTCCGAGCCATGTATAAACAATCAACACAATAAGTTTCAACTGTAGCGTCGTACACCGTACGCAATATGAATCCAATGATGTAAGTGATTAGGGCTCCAATGTCCAAAGAGTTCCATAAGTTCATGTATACACTTCTCTCCACTATAGCCTGGAATTAGACAGCAGGTTAAGCATAAAGTTAACACTTTTGTTAACACTTATTTAAAAGTTAACACTGATTAAAAAATTGTTTATTCTACGAGTAATTTTAATAAGAAATTAGTACAATCGGAATTTCAAAATTTAATTAGGTTCTGGCCACCACCTTAAAACGCTGCATCTTGTGAGAAGGGTTGCCCAAAGACACAAAATGAAAATCTAAGTGCTTGATCTTTCTGACCACGTCCACAGATACTGTAGATTGTAGAATAAGATAGAGGAACTGCTAAGGCTGTTATCGTTTAGGACGAGAAAGATTGGAAGATGGAGAACTGGATGGATCAGGGTAAGAATACATGGCAGATGGGAATTTGGAATGGAAACCTGATGATGATGATGATGATGATGATGATGATGATGATGATGATGATGATGATGATGATGATGATGATGATGATGATGATGAAAGATGGAGGAGTCTGAGGCAGATGATGGTTGGCAATATTGATGGGGGATTGAGAATCTGCGGATTTCAGAAGGAAGATCCTTCCAGGGTCAATGGGCATATGGATCTGTTAGATAGATAGATATTCGTTTTATTTTGTGACAGGTTGACAGACCGCAACCAGTTACAATAGAAATGTCGACAACTAAAGACGAGTAGTCATTGGGAAAGGATGAGAGTGTCGATGTACGATGATCGAGTAAAGCGGGAGTGGTTGGAGGGTGAAGACTTCGTACCGCTACATTGGCTGGGAGTATTGTAGAATGTCTTAGGTTGCACTTTGAAGTGGATGCGATGATCGAGTGATCTATGGACGGGAGTGATATGCTGATTCCTTGGTACCGGGCGAGTAAATCTTGGATGAGCAGGAGATGTCTAATATCAGTTGACCCAAGGTTCAAGAAAACAGAATCGCGGTAGAGGAGTTTCTAGTGAACAACTTGTAGTGATCCTTGAAGTAGTTAAATTGAGACATGGTTCGGACAATTACGGACAATGTTTTCTGTTCCAAAAAAGGCAACATGAAATAATCGCGTGTTGCGGGTTTTGCCGAACTTCAATGACGGGATTTATGCAGACTGGATAACTTCCTTAATTATTATCCAAAACTATATTGCATTACAAATTTAATGCAGCCTGACTAGGCAGTCACACTGCAGTATAAGTATATTTTTAATTGAGCTGTTTATTGTTCAAAATAATAACTGAGTTGAAACAAAATAACTGACTTGAAAAAATCAAAAATGTAGATGTTTTTTTTGTAAGTTCATACTAGAAAGCAAAAAGCCGAAAAACTTAGCGACCACTAAATATAATTCAATCTTTCCAAAATTTTGCATACAGACTCATGTTTTGTGGAGTAATGCATTTTCAACTTAATTTTTTTGGACCACCCTAATATGCATGCAATCCATGCATGTATGCGTGCATGCATGTGTGTGTATCTACAATAATGCATGTATGTTTGTGGACACTTACGATTGCACCTTTTGAGTTCCTAGCTAAAGTGCTTCCTATGCCAATCACAACGATACTATGGAGTCACTTGAGGCAAAAAGCTTGAGCAATGACGAAACAGAGCTCCGAAGCTAGAACGGTCACCACTGGCGAGTTCCAGCAGACACAAAGAGTAAACAGACGGATTTCTCTCCAGAGCTGATGCTAGGCAGGATGTTCGGATTTTCCGGACTATGATCGGCGAAGAGAGTCGCAGCACACGAAACCAAACACCAAACTATCATTCGCAGGTGTGTCCCGGTATCTTTCTGTCACCGGATCTGCGGAGAATTACATTCTTCGCAATAATTGTTCGTAAAGCATCATCGATGTAGAACGATCGTGTCACGGATTCTCTTGGCCTTTATAATTGGATAATCTGAAACCCTTGTTTGGACGACTACATTTTACGCGCGAACACATGTTAGGTCACATTAGAAGTCCTAACGATCGAAACTAATTTAGCACAATACGGTAGTGACCAAGAAATTAATAAAAAAATGACTCGTTGGCACGTACTTAGACCCATGTTCTAATTCTTACGCTTGTGTCTCGTAATACGCAGTCACTAATTAGCATTTTACCATGAACTATGAAGTACTGTATGCCATTAGTAAATTATCAGTAATTGTTTATTCTCACTATCTTCAACCACGATGGCATCATTTACATTATAATCCGCGTGATCTGAATGCGCGTGTTTCCTACCTGCTGAACTTCTTCTACGACGAGAATAAATGTCCAACCATCGAGAACCAATTCCCATATACTAATATTCTCCAAGAAGTCAGTTAACATCACAATTGAAAAAAGCGTCAAATAGGCAATGTAGGAAATCTAAAACAAAACAAATCATAAGGTCGTTGCATTTCACGCAAAAATTACATTATATCTATACATATATATATATATATATATATATATATATATATATATAATAACTGACTATCTGGCATTCAGTATCTGTGGGCTGCTCCGGCAGACTGGTTGTTCGGTTTGGGGACGTTTCGTCAACGGACGATTCGTCAACGGACTGTTCGTCCAGGGGAAATAATACACTTTTTCCAGTGGAATCAAAAGATATTATATAATTATATCCTAGCCGGTGGGGATTATGTCCTCGCATGGGGGTGGAGGGGGCAGATTATGTAAGCCATTTTCTTGCACATTTTACGCGCTCTCAATTTGAACTGGAAGTTGGATTGATGAAAATAATTCTTTCCTTAAATAGAAGTTGGATTTATGAAACTAATTCTTTGCTTAAATGGAAGTCGTATTGATAAACGAAAGTCTTTGCTGAAATAGAAGTTGGATTGATGAAACTAATTCTGTGCTTAAATAGCAGGAATTATTTTCATCAATCCGACTTCTAGTTTTCAAAAATTATTTTCATCAATCCAACTTCTACTTAAGGAAGAGTTATTATCACCAATCCAACTTCAGTTGCATGTATTTTGCGCACCTGCACGAACAGTCCGTTGACGAATCGTCCTTTGACGAAACGTCCGCATACCGGTTGTTCGGGGATGCTTCGCTGTAGCTACCAGTTACGGTACCTAAGGACCATGATGGCAGCTTTAGTTTTCTGTAAAATCTTTATGCTTTGATAACTTTACTTTAGCATACAGTCCCTGCTAACAAGTTTTTCTCAGATTATTTTTCCGATAGCGTCAGTTTTCACCATCACCTGCATACAGCCGGACAAAGCACATGTCAACGGCTGTCATTGTAAGGAAAGTCTTAGATACTGTTGTGTCCATGCGATCGTGAACGTCGTCGATATCCGACGAATAGTATACAAAAAGTTGTTTAGAAAAGGTCGTATAAGTGGGTAGAATTATCAAAATTGAAACAGTTTGTAGTCAGTTACGGAGCATTGCTGCATTTCTTCATGCAAATGACATTCTGGCGAACAAACGTGCCACTAGAATTTCTGTAATTGTTACCACTGGCAGTAGCCTGTTGGCCGTGCATTTCTTTCAAGTTCTGCTTTTGGATGTTTGCAGGAGTAAACCATTTATTACCAAATTAATAAGTTAGTATTAATGCATAACCTATCCTACTGTAATTTCCTTCTCAACTCAAACTACTCCCGTGACTCATGTTAGTCTACAGGAAGCTCCATTTGCATCCCTTCTACTCCAGTCTCCCACTCCATTTATAACACTCCCACTACTGCTATCTGCACTAGTTGGATACACTCGAATATTTATATAGGAGCCTGTCTATTATTATTATTACAAATAAATTTGTCTATGAATCTCTTCGCCAGCATAAATCAAGCAGAAGATGAATAAAACTGAAAAGTTCACTCGTAGGTGAAAAGGGGGCTGACTGTCCAAAGAGGAAGGTTTAAGCGAGAAGAAAGGAATGGGTAGGCTCGATTTGCTGTTGGTATGGCATTTTAATATTTAGTCATATACGAAAAAGTAATATCTGAGGGAAAGTCTATCATAATTATTGAACATAGAAATGAGATTACTTACAAATCCGTAGGAAAATTTGACAAGTGGAGTGTCTATGAAACTTCTAACTTTCGGGTAAAAAGTGCGCACAAATCTGAAATGTAAATTTTCTCGTTAATGATCATCTGTTTAGCAGATTCCTCAACAAGTCGTCATGAAAACTTAGTACTTTGAACTTAGTCTTTTTCCGGTCTGCATTTCCATCAACGCCCGTCTTCTTAATCCGATGACAGAACAAGACAATTAAGAACGTCGTGATTACCGTCATATTTTTCTTTCTTTCATCAGTTGGCTCTTCATTCTTTGTGGATACGATTCATTCGAGTCTTCGCATTCTGATGTGGTGTTGCTCTTTTCTTTCTCTTATAGTTTAATGTACATCTCAAAATATTGGACAGTAAAATTTAATAATCCAGAGAGCAGCAGTTAGAAATAACGCGTGTTAAAAATGGCGCACGGCTCAGGCATCTGCAATGTAAGTATAAAATCTCTCGACATGAAATTTAATAAAATAGCCAGTCTCATAAAAGTCGCAATATAAGTAACAACTTAGGTCCAACGTGAAGAATCACTTAAGGTTCTATGGTTCCAAATGACAGAATAATGCACGAAGTCTGCATTAGCGACGCCCCAACAGCTGCCCAGGATTGGCTCTGGGGTTTGTGCAAATCCGGTGAGTTTTTTAGGGGTACCGCTAAGTGGTTTGACATTTCCTTCCTATAGTCTTGATCCATCAACAAAGGGCAGTTACTAAATGTAATCTCGTGCAGACTGGACTGCGACTCAGATCATCGAGCGGTTGTAACTACTCTTTCGACCACGTTCAAGGTTAACATGACTCGTGCCAGGGCGCCTAAGTGATAAAGCATCAGGTTCCTACAATACCTCGTTGTTAGAATGCCTATGAGGCTGACGTTGTAGTGTCACAAGTTTGGAAGGTCGCACCAAATAGAACATCTTCAGGAATGCCATGCAAGACAGACGACTGACTGGAGAAGAGGGATTATACTTTGGCTCTGTACAAAGGCAGGTTGCTGCTGGAGGGAATGCAAAGAAAAAACTATTGTGAAATCACTCTTCCGTCGGTCTCATGAAAGGTAAAAGTGATTTTACTTCACACAGGTCCACAACAAACAGGATTTTCATCTTAAACACTCTCATCCAGACCCGGGGCGAGTACCAGCAACCGCTTGGGATTGCTAATATGTAGACTTGAAGGCCGAATTCGAGTCAATAAATAGGGAGGCACTTCTTAGTTCACCGCTGCGGTATGATAAGCGCCAAAAACTGGGAAGAAGTCTTTAAAGACCTAGATCATGCAGATGATGCTTCATTCCTGGTTGAAATATTAGAGATTTTACTTCTGTCGCTGAGCCAAACCACGTCGAAACATTCATTTGACCAAGTAAGCCTACTGCCAAAGTTTGCAGGCAATGAGCTGCAGGTTGCTGAAGTCTTTACCTACATCGGCAGCCATACAGTGTCTAGTGGTTCGTGTAAACAGAAGTTCGCCCGATCCTATAATAGCTGGGGTTTTAGAGTTCAGCTGAACATGCAGCTCTATAGCTTGCAAGCTCTGCAGCTTGTGCTGCCACGATTCATCTACAGTGCGATATATGGTCCATCAGAGACGTCCTGAGCAGTAAACTCGAGGCGTTCAATATGCTATTCTTCAGGATGATCCTGCACATCCTCTGCTCGGAACAGGTGAGCAATAATAAGTAAGTAAGTAAATAAGTATATCCTTTATTGCACCAATTGCTAACCGCATTCTGGTTTACATTCTATGGCATATAATCACAAATTTTACATTTTAATTTCTAGTGTGTTTCAAACTGTACAATATGATCAAGAGGAGAACAGCGAAGTATGGCTGAAGACTGAGTCTGTGGATTTTGGACATTACTACCCGCGCTCCAGAAGACGAGGGCCATGTGTAAATAATGCCACCATGAACAATTCCCGTACAGATTTGAGAAGACCACGAGGTCGAACTAGGACTATATATATTATGGATTAGAGTCGTGGAGAAAGATCTCGCAGAGCTAAACTTAGGCCTCCATACAGTATGGAGGAAGGCTCTGAAAGAATAGTGTGACGTCATAACGTAGGCACGGCCATTCTGAGCGAGGTTGTCAATAAACAGATAGCTCACTCAAAGACAGGAAATATTTTAAGTACGTGTCCAAAAGTATGAATATGTCTTGCATTTCATAGCTGTCACTAGTCTATCCAGACGTTACATTGTACAGTGGTGTAACGAGGGGCAGGGGCGGCCGCCCCCGGGCGCAGACTGGGGGGGGCGCAAAATGAGGTTTTTTGACAATGTTTTTGTAAGAAAATAGAGAAATTTTAGGTTTTTAAAGCAAAAAATAGAGAAATTTTAGAGACAGTTGCGAAATAGACGTAGTAGGGGGGCGCAAAATGAGGGTTACAGACGAAAAAGCAAAAAAACCTAGTTACGCCATTGACATTGTAGTAATTTTGATTTCAAATTAATATGGCGTCTCTCCAAGATCTATCAGAGATTTGTCAGAGGTCCTTCCGACCCAATGACAGAATTTGAGGATCGGATAAAATGGTTTAAGATACATCAGGACGAATCCATGGTAATATAGGTAAAGTAAGAACAAGGTGCTCTTGTAATAGTCATAGCGAAGCTTCTATGCTGCACGTAGAAGTTCGTGGTCATCCCATTCAGAATAATACAGAAATCTACGACCAGACATGGATGAAAACGTGATGCACAAAATGTGTAGGATTAAAATACCTATATTCAGTGCGTTTGTGCATCACCAACCGTGTTGGGCCTGCATTGCAGCACGATTGTACAATGTACGTGGTTGCCTACATAAGTGAGCAGCATTTGTTTTTATCTTAGGGGAGATTCGAACTCCCACGTTTCGTGTTGCAAGATGAGTGCTCAAAACCAATCAGCTAGACCATAGAAGTGCAAAGTTTCAATATCTAGCAGGCGTAGAGAGGCAGGTTTAATAATTTACTGCCCCGGCCAACTTCTTTTTCGGTAAGGAAGCGCCTAAGAATTCAACCTGTTTATAAAAATGAGTGAAAAAAACCACTAACTACTAAAAACGTGAACCAAACCTAAAATATTTCAATAATTTCAAATGACTGAATGTAATCAAATAAAATGCAGTAGGCTATTTGTTCAGGCTTTGTTTTATTTAAACCTATAAGAAAAACGACTGTAGGCCTATATCAAGTTAGACACATTCATGAAGGCCTACTGTTGAAACTGGGAAATTCAGAACTTGTTGAATTTTTAGCACAAAAATAGTTAAAAATGAAAAAGTCCCGCTTTTACAAAAGTCCTGCCTCTTTACTTAGCTGGAATTCCTCAGATCCTCTACTTTGCCCCTCCCAATAGCGTAGCTCTGGGAACTCCACTGGAAGTCTGTGCTAGCAGTTGCAAATAAAGGGATCGCACATCCTCTGAAAAAAATATGGAAAGATCGCTTTATTATAATCGCTAGCTTATAATGTGGTCTATTATTTCTAAAGCATCAATATGACAAATGCAAATCACCCAAGTCAATAATCTAATCTTATGGCTTTTAATGGTATGCGGACGTTTCGTCAACGGACGATTCGTCAACGGACTATTCGTCAACGGACTGTTCGTCAAACGGAATTGGTAATTAATTCTCGTTGACCAATAAAAGGATTGCTAGCCCATTTTAAGGGTGACAGCAGGTGCGCAATACATACAATTGAAGTTGGATTGATGATAATAACTCTTCCCTAAATAGAAGTTGGATTGATGAAAATAATTTTTTTAAAGTAATAGTTGGATTGATGGAAAATTTAATAGTTTTTTGTGAAATTAGAAGTCGGATTGATAAAAATAATTCTTGCGGAAATAGAAGTTCGTTTGATGGAAATATTTGTTTGGAAAGTAGAAGTTGGACTGATGAAAATAGTTTTTGGTGAAACTGGAAGTCGGATTGACTAAAATAATACTTGCATAAATTGAAGTTGGATTGATTACAGTTATAATGGACATTGGTATTAAAATGCCATGTAGGCTATATCAAATGATGAAACGATCTGTGGTAAAACCATAGTTTAGGCTGGTAAATGAATACCATCTTTTCAATGCCGTGCTTTACGTTGGGAAGTAGGCAGTGACTGGCAGTCTACCAATGTCCATGACAGCTGTCATCAATCCAACTTCTATTTGAATAAAGAAATATTTTCATCAAATCCAACTTCCAGTTAAAATTGAGAGCTCGTGATATGTGCAAGAAAATGGCTTACATCATCTCACCGGCTAGGATACAGTATAATATCGTTTGATTCCACTGGAAAAAGTTTATTATTTCCCTTGGACGAAAGTCCGTTGACGAATCGTCCGTTGACGAAACGTCCACTTGACGAATAGTCATTGACGAACAGTCCTTTGACGAAACGTCCTAGAACCCGTTCTTCTGGTGCCTCAGGCATCAATCGATTTTCGCTTAAAATAAAACTCATAATCTGCTAGTCTTAAGGGTTGTAAATCCTCTGACAACAGAATTTTAGACCATTTTTAGTTTTAATATCTCTTTCTGACACCAGTTAGAAGTTGCATACAAGAGTGATTTGATTCACATATTATTATAGTCTAAGCATGGTCAGGAAAGACATGGTAAAGCAAAAATTATGCCCAAACTCCGAGTACGATATATTCATTGCGGTCAACGAGCATTTCGCACAGTCATTAAAAGTTGTGGAGCTGTTGACTTGTGGCAAGTAGAAGAATTCTGTCTGATAAGGATATAGAAGTCAATTACTAATCGTAATCGTAATCTTAAATTTATATAGCGCCACTTAAAGAAATACTCCTCAGAGGCGCTCCCGACCTGACAACACCAAACCGCGATCGAAAAGAATGGTTTTCAAACGCCTGCGGAAAAGGGGCAATGAAAGACCAAGTAGCTCATTACGGAGGTTGCTAGGCAACCTATTCCAGAAACAGTAACTATACCGTACTGAACATAGGCCTAATTAAAAGCAGAAGCAAAGATTTGGAGAGCAGGATTACGTGAGGAACTGTCAAATGATACGAAAAATCAGCTGTAAGCTCAATGATAATATAGATAGCAGAATAAACTAATCTCTTACTTGCATCCTTTAGCGGTCGCGCTGTTCTGTTTATCATTCTGAATAGAATTTGAAAACTGATGTGAAACAGTTTTTTACGTCTGATAACCTGGCATTCCTTATAGTAGGCCTACTAATTCCCAATAGAAAAGCACATTAATTTTCCAGCGTCTATTTATTTAAGGGTAAAAGTAAACAGCTGATTGCGGCTGATATAATTATACACTTCTACATATTGCAACTATCTTAGCAACAGGGACCTTGTTAGTGGAGCAGTTTATTCTTCTAGATTCTTCATTGACATTAATTCTCTGTCATTGCTAGTTTTAAACTATTTGCTTATGTTATCATAACGTTATTTGGTAACTTAAGGTAGGCTATTATACTTTGTATGCTGATACGCTATTTAGGTATTGGTTGTCTATTCATGGTAGTCACACAAAATAGCCTTCTCTGTGGCTAGCCTGGTGACCTGGAATGGGCTCCCGGTGGCACTGCGTCTGACGCCAATAGGGCACTCTGGTCTGTTCATCTCTTGTCTTAAGACTGTCCTGTTTGGCCAACCACAATGTTTAAAATCAGTTCTTATTCCCCAGACTTATCATTATTCAATTAGATCATCTGATCATCTTTGTCTGGTCATACCGAAATCAAGAACTGTTCTTGGCAAACGAGCATTTTCAGTTGCTGGACCTACTTTTGGAACTCTCTTCCTGTGTCTGTACGCTGTGCTCAGTCGCTTGTGTCATTTCGTTCTCGGCTTAAAACTTACCGCTTTCAAACTGCTTATCCACCTTAGGCTGTCTCTATGAGGTCTCATACGGACTGATATTTTGGATGTTGACCTGATTACGGCTTGGTTTTGGTGTGCCATCGGTTGATGCCTTGTTCATTAGACATCGGCGAAATAGAAGTTGCTAATTACATTACATAACATTTCATTTGACTTGGAGCTCCTGAGTAGACTGTCTTGAATAACGCGCTATATAAAACTGCTGTAAAAACAATAATAATAATAATAATAATAATAATAATAATAATAATAATAATAATAATAATAATAATAATAATAATAATAATAATAATAATAATAATAACAATACCTGTAATAAAAAAACAACAACAGCAAGAATAATAATAATAATAATAATAATAATAATAATAATAATAATAATAATAATAATAATAATAATAACAATAATAATAATAATACTGTAAATTTAAAAAAATTAGTTAGACGTTACATTGGTGTCATCTGCTGGTAATTGAATGCGAAGCATCACGGGTGCAAACAAAGGACACACTTCTGACACAAGCAGCTACAAATACAACGCGATATAAACTTGTTATTACATGATTAGAATGTAATGAAGGATTCTAATTATCTTATTTACAGAGCACTCACAAATTGTCCTGTAAGTGCTAGTTTAATGAGAATAACAAATTTGCTGATATTTTAATTAGCCTACTGATGACACAATATGACACTTTTTAAGCGCTGAATCACTTCAATAGAATACCGTAAAACATTGAGTTGCCATAATTATTTGTCTATACTCTATATTCTATAACTATAGTGAATGGAAAATTGTATTGATTTCACGCAAGATTATTCTTTAGTGACAGTGGCGCGACTCCGTAAACAGGAATATACAACCGAAAGAGTAAAGAGTTGCAGGTTTCCTTTTACAAAACCTAAAATCATGCAATTTCAGCAATATGCTATTAACAAAGTTAATGTTCGTTGCCATTATATTAACCCTCTTGATTATCATTTTCTATAGTTTCATACAGAACGAAACTTGCATTTTCAACGCATTACTTCATGAAGTAAGGCAAGATCTGGAAATGTACAGCAAGTGGAAAATTACGAACACTAAGGTTCGGTAAGGCAAATAATGCTACCAATTACTTAATAAAATTTGTTTCGATAGAGTAATTAGTCCAGATGCATCAATGCAAAACAAAATTTCTCGGAAAATATTGAAACTACTACCGCAAGATAAAACCATCGAAAAAGCTGGTCAGTATTTACAACGGTTAGTATGCATATCGCAAGAAGAAGAAGGCAAAAGAAAGAAGAACAAAGCGAAGCAGATGAATAATGCGCAGAAGAATGTGAAGAAGAATGCGAAGAAGAATGCGAAGAAGAATGCGAAGAAGAAGAAGACTGCGAAGAAGAATGTGCAGAAGAATGCCAAGAAGAACGCGAAGAAGAATACGAAGAAGAATACGAAGAAAAATACGAAGAAGAATAAGAATACGAAGAAGAAGACTGCGAAGAAGAATGTGCAGAAGAATGCGAAGAAGAACGCGAAGAAGAATACGAAGAAGAATACGAAGAAAAATACGAAGAAGAATAAGAATACGAAGAAGAAGACTGCGAAGAAGAATGTGCAGAAGAATACGAAGAAGAACGCGAATGAAGAAGAATACGAAGAAGAATACGAAGAAGAAGATAGAAGAAGAAGAAGAATACGAAGAAGAATATGAAGAAGAAGAATACGAAGAAGAAGAATACGAAGAAGAAGAATACACGAAGAAGAAGAATACGAAGAAGAATACGAAGAAGAAGAATACGAAGAATACGAAGAAGAAGAAGAAGAAGAAGAAGAAGAAGAAGAAGAAGAAGAAGAAGAAGAAGAAGAAGAAGAAGAAGAATAGAAGAAGAAGAAGAAGAAGAAGAAGAAGAAGAAGAAGAAGAAGAAGAAGAAGAAGAATACGAAGAAGAAGAATACGAAGAAGAAGAATACGAAGAAGAAGAATCTGAAGAAGAAGAAGAAGAAGAAGAAGAAGAAGAAGAAGAAGAAGAAGAAGAAGAAGAAGAAGAAGAAGAAGAAGAAGAAGAAAGAAGAAGAAGAAGAAAAGAAGAAGAAGAAGAAGAAGAAGAAGAAGAAGAAGAAGAAGAAGAAGAAGAAGAAGAAGAAGAAGAAGAAGAAGAAGAAGAAGAAGAAGACGAGGAAGAAGAGGAAGAAGAAGAAGAAGAAGAAGAAAACATGGAGGAAAGACGAAGAAAAAGAAGCTTGAAGAGGAAAAATGCGATCATGAAGAACGTGAAGTAGAGGAAAGAAAATGTTTGCCACTGATAGTATAAAGTCAATGCCCTCATTTATAACTAGGGCGCGCAATGAAAAGCAGTCCCTTAACATAGCCCCGAGGCTCATCCATTGGTATAAAGTGTTAACGACTTCGATTCTTTTAATCTCAGCATATGAGAGGGGAAGCCAATTCCTCGTCATTGCCGTCTGTTTGCCAATGATAGCATAAAGTCAATGCACTCATTCTATAACTAGGGTGCGCAAGTGAGCCCGAAACCTGTTGCCTTGTGCATAAGTCACCGGAGTCATAGAAGTAACAGACTAACATAAAAATCTTGAAAAGGAAGAAGAAGAACGTGATGACAATCTCTTTCTGCGTTCGCGGGATCGGAATCAAGACCTCTCGGCTGACCAAACAGCAAGCTTTTCACTATATTATCCAGCGTCCTGAATGTATTATAACTAGATATTCACATTCTAGTGTGCTTGAGAAACTCACCGGAACATATTTATGCTTGTTATAATTTTCTATATCTTTGATCCAGATTTTGTTCAGCAGATCCTCAATGGGCGGCACGGATATAAATGCTTTGAAGTTGGCATCGACTGCTATCTGTAACGGCGTTTGGTCATCCAGGTCTTTCACTTTTCCAACGAGCAAATCATGCGTGTTTTGGTGATTGTTCGCGTAACATTTTTTCAACAAATCTAGAGCAAGCTTCGAAAAGTACCTACGTCACAAAACATTCGCTTGCTAAATAAAATGAAATCCTTATGCTCTATGAGTAACATAGGGAAGGCGATTGTTCTCGCTCTTCGTTCTGGACAAATGGACAACTCGCAGGTCATGAAGGTTCCGCGACAACTCTTCTACAGACTTTTCGTCTACGACACTTCGTATAGGCCTACTGACATTTCGTCTACAGACATTTCGCCTACGAGTGTATCTGTATCCATTAGGGTTAATCAACAGAGGCCGCTTTTTTATAGTTTCGCTAAAACGTGCTTAATATTCTCAGGAATCCAGCTTCTAATTACTGAAACGATTATTTTCATCAATCCAACTTCCATTGAATGAAAACTTAGTTTCATCCATCCATCCAGCTTAGTATCCAGCTTCTATTTACGGGATAAATTATTTCGTATCAATCCAGCTTCTAGTTGAACACAGGAATGTTTTTATCAATCCCATTTCCATTTCGGGAAACAGTTTTTGTCATCAATACAGCTTCGATTTTAAATTGACAATATCAAATAACGACGTAAGCGTCTGTAGACGAAGTGTCGTAGACGAAAAGTCTGTAGACGAATAATTTTTGTCGTGACACCGGTCCTGAACGCCGGGTTCGCGCGGCCGAAACCAAATTGCACTACCTGTTGACATTGACTAGTTTGCGAGAATAACGTGTTCATTGTGACATAGACTAGTGTGCGAGAATAACGTGTTCATTGTCGCTACAAGGAGTACACTCATCAGGGGCTCGAACAATAAAGAAGATTATTAGTATCACCGTCTTTCGTCATTCAGGCATATACTGTCAGCGTCATGTATACGGCGTTGGCGAAGGTACACAGCATAACCAAGTCAAACTAGTTGGTATTACAATTACATAATATAAACATGTAAACTAAATAGGTCTCAAAGAAACAACAGATGATGGCGTAGGCCTACTGCGTTTGCTCTTTCATAGAGTCGTATCCTTCCTTGTCTACGAGGGCCTTCTCCCGTTTCTTTGACATGCGGTAAGCATCCAGAGAAATCGCAAGACAGTCCTACAATAAATACAACTTAAGACCTTAGAGTGCAGTAAAATATGGCATTTGGTTTGTAAAAATTAATGCTAACCGCCTGTGGCGCTGCATTCGACGAAATTCCCGGCCAAATACATGTGGGCCTATCACTTGAGTAGTGACGATATCTAACTGCTTGAGCCTTTTTCTCTACGTTGGTGCTGTTACCTACTTGGCTTAAGGCCTAAATGCTTTGTCATAATGTGTTTGTATTCAACAAATAGTACATCATAGACCCTGTTAGCATCCCCACAATAGCAAGCTTCAAGCATAGGAGTCCAATCAGCATCAGAAAGACGAGTTCCAAAGTTTATTTTGCCCTCTTCACTAATAACTCGATAGTCTTCATTTCTAAGTAAAAGCAAGTTAGGACAGGCAAATGATAGCCAGAGATGTCTGAAGTAATAATCCTAGAGTCTATAATATTTGACCAAAAATTTGTAAAAAATATAATCAATCAACGTCGAAGAGTGGGTATAATTCTGGTAGGCCTAGTTATTATTATTATTATTATTATTATTATTATTATTATTATTATTATTATTATTATTATTATTATTATTATTATTATTATTATTATTATTATTATTATTATTATTATTATTATTATTATTATTATTATTATTATTATTATTATTAGTATTAGTATTATTATTATTATTATCATTATTATCATTATCATTATCATTATCATTATCCTTATCATTATCATTATCATTATCATTATCATTATCATTATCATTATCATTATCATTATCATTATCATTATTATTATTATTATTATTATTATTATTATTATTATTATTATTATTATTATTATTATTATTATTATTATTATTATTATTATTATTAATCATTATTAGTTAAAACTGGAAAGTGCTATCCCACTTCCATCTCGGGCACATGTTCAGTAAAAGAACCGGCGAAGGCCACAGCGTTAAAGCGTTGAATTGTCAACGAAAGTCTTTGAAAGAGAAATGTTGTCTCTGACTTCGTCAACGAAAGTCTTTGAAAGAGAAATGTGTTAGATGACGGCGCACATCTGCAAAAAATACAGGGCCTCTTAAGTTAATGGAACCTAAAGTTTCCAGGGCCAGCGGAATGAAGTCATGAGTGTCAAGAAGGGACTGGTATTTTTATTCTTTCTGCTGTTCGCTATTTCTGCTGCTGCTCCTGCTGTCATAGCTGTTGCCTTTAGATAGGAAGGCGCTAGTGTGTCAACTACCATTGCGTCCCATACGAGGTTTCGGCCCGCTCTCCATGGTATAAGAGTGGTGCCGTCCGGTCTCTTACCATCCGAGCGAAGCATACCCCGTGGCTCCTTAACCGCTGGAAAGCCGGCATTGATCAGACTGCGATGGATCAAATCGTTGATGGCGGCGTGTCGGGCCACGCGACCAAATCCCAGAGGGTGTGTGCCTCTTGCGGTAACCAGTGCGCCGCATGCGCAGACGTGAGGTTGGCATCATGTTGGCCCAAACGAAGACCAACCGTCACCCTGATTGCCTCATCGCTAAGTCTGAGGTCGCAGGATGTAATCTGTAGAGAATACATCCATTCGCCGGCGTGCTGGAAGGACACGGCTTTCAGGCGCGCCTCAGCTCTGTGGTGGAAAGGAGTAGTTCCAAATGCTCTCTTTGAAGAATCGGGTTGTCCCATTTGGCTTGTATATGTGCTGGAGAGTATTCCGTCAACGACAATCCAGTTATTGTCTGCCAGTGCGAGGATAGGTTCGTGTAATGCAAATCCGGTTGACTGTCCAGCACACATAGTATGGTCGTCTGGAGCTCGGAGGTGCCCGCGGCCGATGCTACAAAACGGGAAGTGCCAGCGATGACGACCTTCGAATGCCCAGTCAGTCCGCCTAACCCAATGGGTAATGTAGATTGTTGCCATTGCGTGTCTGTAAAGTCTATGTTTAGTATGTTTTGAAGGCCCTTCCTCAGGGTTTGATCATATTATGTTGCCAATTTTGGATGGAGCGCATCTCAGAGTGTGGATTAATTTGGTAGTGCCCAGCGAGTGTCTTAGAATCAGCAGGGCCTCCTGACGTGTTATTATGGTTAGTCTAGCCATAGCTCTGTCTAGCTCCTGCGTTCGTGATCCTAGGGCTTGTTTCAAGCCCTGATATATTCATAATTTTGAGTAAGCAGGAGTAGGCGATTTCTTATAGGATCTAAATAAAATATAATTGGTTTTATCTAAGTTGAGGGTAATTTATTAACTCGAAATAATAATAATAATAATATAGTAATAATGATGATGATGATGATAATAATAATAATAATAATAATAATATTAATAATAATAATAATAATAATTATTATTATTATTATTATTATTATTATTATTAAATACTTTTGTGAGGTGCGCAAGATCACACCGAAATATGAATCTGAGGCGCATCGCGGGGAACAGATGAGGTAGAATTAAATATTTGGTAGTTATGGTTGGAAGAAGGTTGCAAGCCGACATCCTATTAAAAAAGAACTGCTCCTGCATAGTGCTCCTCTACCCGTAGTAGATGTATGTTGAGATCTCCCATAATTATCATATGTTTCTCTTTATGCACCAATTTGGTCAACAAATGTTCAAGACAGAATTCCTCCAAACTGGAGGTCTATATATAGCCTCAGTAAACAATTACTTTTATCCAGAGATGTGCGAATGAATGGTCCGTCAAATATCTTAAGAATAAGGTTCTGTAATGTATTCGTATTCGTTTATTTGGTAACCCCAAAATTACAAATAACAATTACTCAGAGGTGGCTCAAACTTAATTAAGGTCACACAAAAACCCAGAAGGGCCACCTGAGAACAGTTTATAATAAATGATATAATGTGGCCAGCAGTAAATCAAGGAACAAAGTTATGTATAGCTTAACTACTAATTAACTAATTACTTAACTAATGACGCAGATAACACAAATGCACATCTACTGTACTTAACATTTTACGCTAGTAACTAAAGTAATGATGTTTCGGGTAATTCGGTTCATTGTTTGAAGATCAATGCACTTGTGTTCAATGTGAACAAATTCTTTATGCACCGTGTATAATGTGGGCTCGTAGCTCACGTTTGAAAAGATGAAGGCTAGGTAGTGAGAGGATGGAAAGAGGAATCTCATTCCAGTATCTCGGTCCAGCACATTTTATCGAGGAGATTCTAGTGTAGGTGCGGGCAAACAGTATATAAAGAGAATTTGGATTTCTTGAGTAGTGTAGATGGATGTTATCATTAAGGAGGAAAACCCCTTGGTAAGTAGGGGGTAGTAAATTGTGGGTATAGCGATATATGAAAGTCCATAATTGTATATGCCTTATCTGATCAATTCTTAATATGTTACGGTCGCGGAATTCAACTTTTGTATGAGCTCCATATGGGATTTTGGCAATGCCTCTGAAGGATGTTCAGCTTAGATCCTATAGATTTCTTATAGGATGCAAATAAAATATAATTGGTATTTTATCTAAGTTAAGGGTTAATTTATTAACTTGAAACTATTCTGCTACATTTTCTAGTTCGGTGTTGGTGTGGCTAATTAGGGTATCTATTGAGGATTGGGAGTTAAACATATTTGTATCATCTGCGAATAGTATAAAGAATAAGTCAGGTGAGGTATTGGGTAGATCATTTATGTAGAGTATAATAGTAAGGGGCCTAGGATAGATCCTTGTGGCACTCCATATTTAATCATTTTAAGGGTAGAGTGTACATCATTGCAACTAACTAGTTGAACCCTATTCTCAAAGTAGCTTTGAACCAGTTATGTTGGGTATTTCTAATTCCATAGATGCTTAGCTTTTGTTGTGTTCTATAGTATCAAATGCTTTTGCTAAGTCTAAGAAAATTCCTATTTAGTATTCATTATTTTGTCTTGCTGCAGAAATTTTACCTTGCATGCTAAGTAATGGCATAAAGGTTGAGTGTTAGATCAAATGTTTGGAAGGGGACACCCTCCTTTATCAGTAGTGTTACGCCTCCTCTTCTACCGGTTGCTCTTGACTTATGGACACGGTGATAGCCCGCTCTAACTTTATAGTATCCGCTAAGGCAGCATCTAGCCAAGTTTCCGTGAGAGCTAAAATTATAGACAGGAAACTGAGCTAGTAAGTTTATAATATCAGTTACTTTACATAATATGCTTCTACAGTTTAGGTTCGGTGAACAGGTGAGGAGAATTAAATATAGAAGTCAAGGAGTCAGACGTAGAATCTCCCAACAAAATATATCGGCGAAGAGGTTAAACATCAGAATCAGTATAATTATTATTGAAAAGGAAGCGACTATCAAAGTCGTTTGGGAAAGATATCTAATTTCCTAGCTTCATCAAGTTCAATAGTTCACTTAGATTTGGGATTATAATCACAAACAGTGCTGAGAAATTCATTACTGTCTAGGATACAGTTGCAGGGAAGTTTCTAAATTAAACATTAATGTACACAACAAAGGTTCAACAGGTGCACACAAATGACATTCGACCTTGCAGCATTTGTAGTCACTTTGCCTCTTACACTTTACACCGATAACACAGCCTTGGATACTGTATTTATACAAAAAAAAGGATTAAAAAGAAGATGCGGGATTTGTCCTTGACATGTAAGACCACTAGGACAGTTTAGGTAAACACAACCGTTAATAGCAATATTCCAGTGGTCACAATGAATTTCAACAAGATCGCGATTTACAAAGCATAATTTAAAAATAAATTGGTAGTCGCAACAACAACGAGACAACCCAAGCGCGTATACCACCATGAAACAGCGTCAAACAATTGTTGATTATTGATGATGAACTATAAAAAGCATATAGTCAGCACAAGATGGCCCGCCATTAAGACTAGTCTCAGGCGAATGCGAGTCAGATGGATCCGCCAGATAACATAGCGATCCCAGTTGGGACTCAACGGGATTTCTCTGGAGAAAGCATAAATGTAGAGAGAGAGATATATATATATATATATATATATATATATATATAACAAACAAGAGACGGCCCCGACCCATGACTTGAAACATAGCCACCGGCAGACATGTCGGACACGCAGCCAAATCCCTGGTTTTTATATCCCGGGATTTTATAAAGTGCCCGAGTGAAATGGGGATTTTACAAATTGCCTAAAAATTTCACAAAATCCCTGATTTTACACAATGCCTGTAATCATCAGATTTAAGGGATTTTACAAAATCCCTGTTTTTTTCAGGTATTTTGTAAAACTTCGATAATTTTCGTCACTTTCAGGCAATCTGTCAAATTTTCATCATCAGATTTCAGGGAATTTACAAAATCCTTGGTTTTTTCAGGGATTTTGTAAAGTGCCTGAGTGAATTGGAGATTTTACAAATTGCCTAAAAATTTCAGGCATTTTACAAAATCCCTGATTTTACACATTGCCTGTAACATATATATGCATCCATAGGCCTACATACATATATACATATACATACATACATACATACATACATACATACAATGTCATACATACATACATACATACATACATACAGCATACATGTCTGTTCATTATCATAACTACCACTACGCTCTTTGGATTTGCTGACCACTACGCTCCCGCGAGTAACACTGCATTGCTACATATTCATTAGCCAAATAGTGGGGGCTGAATGTATTAGTGTTATAGTATGAACTCTCTGAACTACCTAACTTCCGGTAGGAATGTCAAAGCCGTATAAATATAAAGAGACACCTGCACCATCGAATTTTGTCACGAAATCATGTATTGCTAGTACGATGATGCGCAGTATGATTTCATGCATAACGTCTCTAAAAGTCAACTGAACATAAGAAGTCACAGAATAGATAGCAGAGACAACTTAAATTTTTCTTCTACGACTTTCTGTTTTTCCCTACAAATCACGATTAAGTAAATCATTGCTAATTCTGTCTTCTGTTCTATAGTTTGCTGTAGAACCCTACCATGTTCAATTGTTCATGCAATTCCTCCACAACATTTCTTACCTGTCCTTCTTTCCAAAAGAGCATTGCCGTTTCAGGCATTTGTTGGTCCACACACCAAAAAAATAACATCTTCTCTGAAACAATAAAACCACAAGTTTTTGTTATGGATCAGAACTGACAAAGTGATCACTGAAAGAACTTTTCACCTATTTTCCTATTTATAGTGAAGAGTGCTATATTAGCACCTGCACCTAGATAAAATGTGCATATAATTTCTTATATATTCAAAAAGCAAATATGCAGAATTATAGTTACACAAAGGTATACTCGTATCTTTTCCTTACTCTTTATTCTGTTGTAGATCTTTCTCTCTGGATCTTTGATTTTGTTCAGCAATTTTTGACAGATATCAATCCTCGCGAAAGTTTCCTCCTTCAAAATTACAACAACTTCAGATATGACGCAGAGTCTAATACAATCAGGATACAATTTTGTTTCATTTGGGGCTTTAAAAAGGTCATGAATTTTAAATAAAAAACCGGGATTGGCCCAACGCAAAGATAAAAGCAAGAACATTGTAAAAATCTTCCGTTATCCTAAGCAGACACCGTGTAGGCTAAAGTAGGCATGACCCTTTTCAAGGATTGCTAGCCAACGAACCACATTGTACACTCGCTAGGGGAGTAGGGGTTGAAGTGACCAACACGTATGCTGTTTGAGCTAGGCTACATGTTCGGTTTCAGAGAGAATCTTTTCTCAATATTTGTGTATCTTTGGGCGTCTACACAAAGGCATGTTACATCGTGCATTTATTTTTGGCTTTTATGCGTTTTTTGTCCGTCTTTGGGCTCATGGCACCGAACGCCGAGCCCCATTACGCATTTTCCAATCTCTTAAATTCAGCTGGTTTTCGTTTAGAAATTGCCGAGCTTTAGACCTGTGTACCTATTTGAACGCGAAAGCTCTGATTCGGTTATGCAACGGTGAGATTGAATTGTCTGATTGGCATCGACCTTCGATCACGGAAAGACTAACTGACAGAAATATTTCTGCCACCTGCAAGGGACGGCCACTCGGCCAGCCAATGATATTAATCGGATTCTCTTTCATCTATCGTCATTCCTCTTCCTCAATGGAAAACGATCCATGGACCACTGAAAAACCACTAGTAGGGATTCCATTGGTTGGGTTATGAGAGTGCTATGGATCAGTCTCGATCTTTTGCTTCAATTGGTTCCTCTCTTTGGAATGCGCTTTCTCCTTCAGCTCGCACTACAATAATTATTTCTGGCAGCCTCACCTCTTCTTTCTCTTTTCTTAAACTGTTTCTTCTATGGGGGTTTTGCGCACCGGGAGCGCTTCTGAATTGTTCATCCTACAAGGGGCGCTTTATAAATGTTCAGATACAATACAAGTACAATAAGTGTACCTCAGCGGAATCTTAACTGCAATCACTCTTACCAGTCAAGCGCATCTCCAACCTCTTTTCCATTTTGCGTTCCTTGATTTCTAGTGTGGCATTTCAGTGGAAACCTACAGGTGCTTAGCTAGGCCTACTCACTTACTAACAAACGTCAGCAGTGTGGCAGATACATATATATATGTATATATATACATTGTATATATATATATATTGTTCTTTTATATATATATAAAAGAACAATATATATATATACAATATATATATATATATATAGGTTCATGGATTTAATTTTGCATGTAAAAACATATCCCTACATATGACACTGTGGGTATAGGGATGGTCTGTAAGATTAAGGCCCTGGGTTTGCAGCCTGCTGAGATTCCTTGTAACAAGCTGTTTACTAATACTCGTCTTTGCCACCAAATAATAAATTATATAATTTGGTTCCGAAGTCAGATATTGAATTTGACGGCGTGCTATGTGATGCGCTGGTTGAGTGTCGACGACCTTGAGAAACGTCCATTGACTTCTCAAGGCAATGAAGATCCGGAAGAGATCGCCTCCCATCCGTTCCTTGTAAGACATAGGCGCTTAAATAGCTTTTCTATATAGGACCTCCTCAGAAAATTTAATGTGGATTCACAAGGTAACAGCAAACACAACCATAGCCAAGCAGCACGACATTATTTTATAGCTTCCAACCTTGCAAAGCTAAAGAGACAGGAGGCTTGGCAGGTTGAGATGGTGCATATGACTTCTATTCTTTTAAAGCCAAGAAATAGTCATTCTTGACCACGCATAACTTTACTGCGTTTGCCAGTCCCATTTCTGTAGCACTCAACCGCCATTCTATGTATTCGATCATAATTATCTGCATAAAATAAGCTTTTAAACTTACAAGAGGTCCTTGAGGTTTTGTCAACCACTTGCGATTACTGTTATGTTCCATGATTAGCCTGATGTAGCATTTATTCTTGTCTTTCTTCAAAAGTTTCATAAACACGATTTCATGATCATTCTCATTCTTCTACAGTCAAAACATCGTACAACTTCAGTAAAAATATCAGTCGTTAAGAAATCAATGACGTGATGGGAAAGGAAAAGAATATGTAGTTATCTAAGAGATACAATATCTGCCAGTAACATAATTAGCCTACACATGTAGTTTTGCTACTTTAGAGGTATGCGTTATCGTTCTTCTGAGACTTATTTAAAGGGCGCGATGAATTAATGCATTGATGCATATATGCATTGAGAGTTTATAATTTCTGTAGCACTTTAATTGTAAGAATTTCTAAGAACGTCGAAAACGTTTATAAACCGCACGACTGAAGTTTGAGTTCTAAGAGAGCAAATTGTGCTGTAGCAACAGAAGGCCTTCACTGGCAGTTCCGCGCCGATATTATACAGAGGTCAACCCAAAACTCAATTCCATGATTGACAGCCTAGTGTAATAACGGGCTGGCTTGCGCGGCCTTCGGAGGACTCAACAAAATGTGGAAAGCGAAAAGCCTCTCAATCAGAACCAAGATGAAACTCTACTATACCCTGGTGGAACCAGTATTACTATACGGATCGGAGTGCTGGTGCCTGAGGAAAGAGGACGAGAGAAGACTACTTTTGACAGAAATGGGGTGGCTGAGGAGAATCATGGGTAGAAGCAGGAGGGACAAAATAAGGAATGATCAAACAAGAAAAGACTTGGGAGCGGAGGAGACGGTGGTGGAGAGAATCAGGAGACGAAGACTTAGATGGTATGGGCACGTGAGGCGGATGGTGGGAGAGAGATTACCCAATGCGGCGCTACACGGTCACGTGGAGGGAGAGAGAAGCAGGGGAGGGCAACGGAAGACCTGGATGGACAACATCAAAGAGGACCTACAGAGGAGGGGTACAGATATAATGAAGATCGGCAGCATAGTACAGAATAGAGAACACTGGAGAGGCTTCATAAGGGCCTCATCGTCGGGAAACTGACGGAAGAGAAATAAGAAGAAGTAATAACAGTAATTGTAATTGTAATTAGCAACTTCTATTGCACGGGTGTCTAATGCACAAGGCATCAACCGATGGCGCATCAAAACAATCCGTAATCAGGTCAACATCCAGAAGATCAGTCCGTAAGAGACACAGAGAGGCAGCCTAAAGTGAATAAGCAATTTGAAAGAGGTAAGTTTTCAGCCGAGAACGAAATGACACAAGCGACTGAGCACAGCGCACAGATACAGGAAGAGAGTTCCAAAAGGGCAGGCCCAGCAACCGAAAAAGCTCGTTCACCGAGAACAGTTCTTGATTTAGGTATGACCAGACAAAGACAATCAGATGACCTCATTGAATATTGATAAGTCAGAGGAATAAGAAAAGATTTTAAATAGGCCTACTGTGGTTGGCCAGAGTTCAAAGTTTTATAAACTATGAGCCCCAGTTTGAAACGAATTCTTTGCTGAACAGGAAGCCAATGCAGAGATTTAAGCAGAGGGGTTACATGTTCATATTTGGATGTATTAGTTATGGCTCTAGCCAAAGAGTTCTGAACCCTCTGCAGCTTCAGTATGTTTGATTTATTGATACCAGTAAGAAGCGAGTTACAATAGTCTAGGCGACTGGAAACCAATGCATTTGCTAGAGATATTCTTGCAGACATGGGCACATAACGCCTAATGCTGCGAATGTCAAAAATGAACATATAGGATGACTTACAAATATTGTTTACATGGCCAGTGAGAGACATGGTAGATTTAAAAACAACGCCTAAGTTGCGTGCAGCATCGGCCAGCTCGACAATTGAGTCACCCAATTTCAATGACAGTAGGCCTTACTATGCTTTCAAATACTCTTCTGTGAATCGTTTTGTAAAATGGGAAAGCAATTTAGCTCGAAAAGGCATGATGATCACAAAATACCAGTTCCATATGGGATTTTCGTTACAAGTCGCAGTTTATCCAGTACTAGTTTGCAAAGTAAGTAATTAAGTAGCCTTTATTCACATCTCACACGTGCACAATCACGCATGCATTGTAATCTAAAGAGCGATTATAATTATATATCTATTTCAAATGGCTCATAACACGAGAAAATATACTAAAAAATCATGCACAGCCAAATACACGACCAAAAGATACCCAATTCACAAAAATGCAATTTTAGATATTTAGATTTAACACCAGGTAGCATAGAAGTAGGGCCTAGGTCTACTACATTCAGAGGATTTTAAGAATGACTTCTCAAGGGTTTATTTAAAAGACCCGGCCATGATAGTAGACCTCAATATATGAAACTTGCAGGCTAACCATCCAATTTTCCTGAAGCAGTTGCTTGAAGTATTTTTTGTTGTCCCAATCAGCAACCAACGTAAATACGTCACAGGGCTTACAGTTCACTGAAGAAAACATAATCAATAGTCATTAATTGTAACAAACAATTTTATGCTATCGCATAAGCTACTCCACAAGTCTAAACGCTTAGTAGTAAAGGTGCTCTTCAGTGTGACCACTCTCTATTTTCTTAAATCCCAAGTTCTTGCCATAAAAATCCCAAGATTGGCCAAAAGTGTACCAAAAAAATCCCAAGTTACTGAAAAGGAAAAGGTGTGCTCAAATATTAAATGCGTCTTAACAATGACAATTATTCACAAAAATACCTAGATAAGATCTGGCAAATAAAAAACCGTAGCATAACACCGAATTAACAAATTACGATGTTTACAGTAACAACAATAATAAACGTCTTTCAGACTGAGCGATTTTTCTAATCTGATTCACTGCCACTGTTGAAAAGTATGGTAAAAATTAGTGTGTAGACCTTAGAAAAAAAGCTCAAGATTGCTATGCAGATATGTAAAACCAAACACGAAATCAGGGGGTGGTAACCCCCTTGGTAACCAGTGTTACAAAAAGCTTGGTAGCCCTAGAGTTAACTTCACTGTCTTCAGCTGTCGACAGGAATCCGTTGGTTAATAATAATAATAATAATATCTTTTCTTTATTAAGCGCCTGACAAACGCACTGCGCTGTACATTTTACATGTTATGCAATTGAAATCTTAACTACTAACAGAACAGACAGCTTGCAATACAACGGCGCTAATAGCAACTTACAAAGCATATCCGCCCAACGGGGCTCGAACTCGGTACCTCTCGGTCTGTGTGCCAGATGTTATCCAATGCGCCACAGGCCCCCCGTTGGTTGGCTCCTGTCTTCGTAGGCCGAGCCACTGGTGACTGCTAGCTGTGCATTTTTTACTAAATGAAATGTATTTGTTCGTAATGCACATTTAACATCATATAATAATAATAATAATAATAATAATAATAATAATAATAATAATAATAATAATATTAATAATTATTATTATTATTATTATTATTATTATTATAATAATTATAATAATTATAATACTTATAATACTAATAATAATAATAATAATAATAATAATAATAATAATAATAATAATAATTATTATTATTATTATTATATATAATTATTGTTATTATATGATATTAAAATTAATGTCATTACGAACGAATATTTTACATCATTTAGCCAAACCATGCACGGTATTATTATTATTATCAAAAATCGTTTTCGTGTTTTGCGCTGAGCAAAGTTTCTTATAATATAATATTTTTATTATCGAAATTCAAAGATTCCAACACATCTGACTCGTTAATCTTGGCTTTCAGCGTCGGAAATTAATTTGCAAGTGGGACAAATTCCATATCGGTTCGTCTTCATGAAAGAATTATGTTCATCAATCCAACTTCTATTTAAGGAAGAATTCTTATTTCTTAGCCTATTAATCAATCCAGCATCCCTTTACGGCAGTTTACGCATGTGTTATTTTCATCAATCCAACTACTAGTTTCACAAGAAACTAGTTTCATCAATCAAACAAGACGTTTCACAAGAGAACTTTCTTCATCAAGCCAACTTCTACTTTCACAAAAAGATAGGCCTATTTTAATTAATCCAGCCTCTATTTTTGTAAGAATTCTTTTCATCAATCCAGCCTCTATTTTTGCAAGAATTCTTTTCATCAATCCACCTTCTACATAAGTAAGAATTATTTTAATAAATCCAACTTCCATTTTAAATCGAGAAATGCAAAAAATAAAGAAATTAATTTCCAACGCTTAAAGCCAAGATTACCTATGATTCTATGCTCATCACAGACAGGCAGTTTAACCGTTCTTGCACCATACTGCTGCGAAGCTCGTTCTTGATTAATTTAAAAACACCGGTGACTTAACGTTAACTTAATACACTGGAGGTGGAAATGAAGTGACAAGAGCAGTTTTAGATTTTTTGAGTTAAATGAGTTTTAAAGTTCACCACCGATTACCGACATGGCGATAGCTACTAACTGTGAGAAATTTGATTACGCTTTGTTATTAGGCCTAATTTAAAATTTACAACAATTTAGAAAATCACTAGATTAAGCTTATATTAGAACTGAAAGATTTCATATTCAAAATTAATGTTATTTTACCATGACAAAAAATTCTTTGATAGCGTCGTAAAAGCAGACGAATTAAAGGAAAGAAAACATTATAGGAAACTGTGCGGACGCTCCATGCACTAAAATTATTGATTTATTTCATTCTAACTTCTGTAGCGCTCTACAAAGACTGCGCTTATTACAAATATTATATTTAACTACAAAATTAATGCAGATGTTTGTTTTAAAAATTGTTATTGTTAGTACTTTGCGGAATTGTTAGAACTTATACTATTGATTAGTAATATTATTTAATTGTTATTACGTAGTCGCGATGTAGCTTTTTTGGGTCGCCGCGGGGCCCCCTGTTGCGCGGAGCCCTAAGGCACATGCCTCGTGTGCCTAGGCCTTAAAACGGCACTGCTCAGGAACAGAGAGCGAGCCACTGGAAATCTCTGTGGACCAGAATGAACAAGCGACCGAAAGACTGGAGATATATCACATGAACGTTAGAGCCGTGGAAAAGACTGACAAAACTAAAGTTTAGCTTCTAAGCAACATGAAATAAGGCACAGAATAGAACAGCCTGGCGTCGCGCGTCACACACGGCTACGCTTGGCAGCGTTCGTCAGCAGAATAAGGGTGATCTAAATGCCTGGATGGTCTATGTCTATTACTTGCTTTATGAACGTCTAGATCCATTACTTGAGAATGGTCCAGATTCACTTCTTTCTTTGGTGTGGTGACTGTGATATAATCTCTTTATTAGACAGTTTAAGTGTTGTCCGTATCCATTACTTTGTAATGCATGGCCTACTCAAATGTTACTCTGGTACCTTATTACTATAATCGTGTTTACATTTACTGAATGAGTCAGCCAAAAACGAATTGACCGTTGGACTCAACCTTAATGGCTGTTCAGCTCCTATCCTTGCTTTAGTATTCCTCGGACACTCTAGGTCTGCGTCTCGTCTCTGAGACCCTAAAGTTTAGCATTCGGTCTCGCATTCGGTCTGGCCTAGATCAGATCGGCCTACGTTTTGGTCTGGTGTTTGTCTCGAACCATTTGTGGTCTTGTCTCTATCACGATCTCAAGAGTCTCGTGGGCATTCAGGCGTATACCTACAAAGCAACTTCCACAACATATTATATTCGTGATTATCCACGCACGATCAATCTGGTGTATTTCATTTGAGGAAATCTAAGGGAGACCCTACCGTGATGTGCTTTTTGCAAACGTTAATTTTCTCCGTTACTCGTGTATGACTTCTGCATACAGGCACAGGGTCGTGTTTTTCACGCTAGCAGCAGGGCGTGTATTGACAGTAAACATGAGGCTAATGTTGCTCTACTTTTGCTGATGTGACCCAGTTGTTACACGAAAGTTAACGTTCCGCGCGTGTAGTTTGTGCAAAAGAAAGGCTCATCATCAAATAATAGTTTATTTGCATGCCCAACATTTTTAACTCCAAAGAATGCATGCAGACTATTTATCGAAAGCGCTTCGCTTATAATAATAATATTTTCGTTTATTCAACAATCCGGTTGACAAACCGCAACCGGTTACAGTGTACAATTATGCAATTCACAAGACACAAATCTTAACTACTAACAGAACAGACAGCCTGCAAACACAAAAGCATATCCGCCCAACGGGGCTCGAACTCAGTACCTCTCGGTCTCTTTGCCAGATGTTATTTAATGCGCCACGGGCATGCATATTACATACATACATACATACATACATACATACATACATACACACACATGTATACATACATACATACATACATACAGTGGTTAAATTGCTCATCCAGGGGTGCCGGGTCTCCAAGTCTTTACGAATTTAAAACTTAAAACTTAAACACAAGATTATTTAAACTTAGCTGGCAAATCTATAACCGACATAATATTATTTATGCGTATTTGTATTATGTATGTAGTTATCAATAATTTTCACTTTTTTGTCGTTTTCGAGTGTAAATAGACTCGGACAAAATACAAAATGCATGAAATGAAACACATCATCGTAATCATATTGTAATCATAAACATTAACTTAAAAGAAATAATCATTATTTAACATAACATATTACAGAGGACTAGACTTTGGTTGACATGTCAATGCAATTACATACAAAACACTTTACGACAAAATACCAAAAATTAATATAAAATTATGCGGAATTCATGTACTTCAACAATGAAGAGCTCAGTAATAAAAAGTGACCAAAGCAGTCTGACTACACTTAGATCATAGAATATTAGAATATTGTGCATCAATCCATTTACAATAACAAGTGAAAAGCTGAAAATTAAGCAAGAATTTCAATACTGTCATTCTGTCAATGCCACAACATGCGTACTTATAAACATTTCAATATAGTTACTGTATACTGCCCTGCGTGCTTCTGTGGCTTTGCGTGTTTTTGGTGCTTTGCACTTGCCTAAATCTGTTGCAGCATGACGACCCTAATATGCAATCCATGACTGCATGTATACGACAGTGAATTGCACTCATGCAAAGGCGGCCCAACAACGGAAATGAAAAGAAGAGAGGAAATAATTATGTTCTACACTTATAATAGGCCTACATGACCTTAGTGGTGTGCAAATTAAGTTCTGTTATCTAAATCCACGTTCTCATTCAGCAGTGCTAACAGGCAGTGTGTGGATTGCACAGATAAGTCTTTTAAATTTCTTCCCTGAAACCTCAGCTCCCTTCACATCTGTGAAGTCTCTGTATTCCTGCTTCAAGTCATTAGTGAATGGAACCATAAACTTACATGCATGTCAGCCTCAGTTCATTTTCCCGTATTTTGATGAGATATTTTCCGAATAATTATATGCTTAATATTCAGGATAGTTTACAACTTGTCCATACTAGTTTATCTAAATTTAGAATGCTTGGTTGCAATTGTTTTTCAGGGATTAGGATTTTTTATTGCATCATAAGTTCATCTGAGTTGCCCGGGAAGTGTTTGAAAGTTCTGTGAGCCATCTCAACCAAATACAGACCTAAGGTGGATAAAATTACACTTGATATTATATCCAGTGGCGTAGCAAAGTCTTCCGAAAATGAGTCATTAATGGAATTTAATTAATAAAACTACTGTGACATCCTTGTAGGCCTACACTGTGTACAGAGAGAGCGGGAATCGGAAACACGATACCCGCTGGCCGCGATTATAAAACATTAATTTGAACTCGACGGAGAGGCAGACAGACAGACAGAGAGGGAGGGAGGGAGAACGGGAGACTTAAGTAAACACGTAGGCTAAGTAGTTTTCTATGATGTTTGTGAAGATTGAAACGTACTGTGAGGCTGACGAATAGGTTAATCTGATTTTGGATGACAGGTCTCCTTTTAGGTGGCGGTTCTCATAATTCGAGTGGCGGGTCTCACAATGCAGGTGACGGGTCTCAAACCAGAGGTGCCGGGTCTGAACCCGGCTGAAATCAGAGGTGCCGGATCTCAGACCCGGCGAGACCCGGCTGAATTTAACCACTGCATACATACATGCATGTTATTACATACATACATGTATACATACATACATGCATACATACATGCACAAAAGATGTTTTCCAAATTCTGCGGGTGAGTAGCTTTGAAGAACAGAGACCCAACCAGCCCCCACTTGAAGAAGAGATATATCATCCGGTATATATACACACACAGAATGTTGCTATCAGCTTATGACTTGGTGGCGGCTGGAACACACTCATCATCGTGTATGTTCATAATCATATTGTAACTTAAGGTTTGGAAGATTTTACTGGGAAAGTAAGTGTATTTTAATTAACTCATGAAAACAATACGTAGCCTATATAGATAGTTTTGCATCAGTTAAGTAAAAAAACCGAACCAAACAGGATGAACATAATAGACTTAGATTCGACAAAAGCAATTCTCTCTCTGCCTAACTATCAACGACCTCTTCGATAAACAGTGGGCGTGGTCATGCGGCATTGTGATAATGCTTGTATTTCAATGCTATAATTGTAAAGGTTTAAATCCTGGTATGTTACGTGAAACTAGGCACTCGTTTGCCAAGACTTGTAACCGTTAGGAGAGATAGTATAACTGATAATTTGGTGCTTAATGCCCTCATCTTATACGATATTTCTCAAAGTTTATCCTTCCGTTTGTTTGTTTGTTTGTATGTATGTTTGTTTGTCTGTACTCTAAAGGCTCCGAAAGGGAACGGTTTAGCGAATTGAAATTTTTTACAAAACATTATTACGGGCGTGTGTAGGTTAACGCGACTATTTTCAGCTTGAAATTTAATTTAAACGCTGATATATGGACATTTTACCAATAACGTTGGCCATTAAATTGCATATTATTTAGCCTCGCGTGAGGCTAAATATGCAAATCAGGCGCTATCGAAATAAAACGCGGGCGCCGCTCCGAAAAATTACGATCGCTATATTGAGACACGACCGAGCTTCGTCTACTATTATATTATTTAGCCCGGGGAACAAATAATAGGCATATATAAGGTAGAGATAGCCTGTGCGGTACTATAACTTTCAACTCATTATTTACTTTAAATTCCGGTATAGCCTACGGACATTTTTAACTTCGAGTGGTCATTTATTCAAACGCCTTAAAATCTAGGTGAAGCCCGTTTTCTCGCAACCTATAACGATGCCCGTTAAAGAAAGGCACAGGTAATTAAATTCAAATACACTGGGAAAACTATTTTCACCTCTAAATATCGTTTCCATTCAGATTAGGGGTCTGCGGGTATACCCGTACCCGCGGGTTTACCCGTACCCGACCAGTACCCGCGGATCGGGTACGCATTTCACGGGTCGGGTAGGGTCATCACGGGTAGGGTCATCACGGGTACGGGTATACCCGGTTTTAACCGTACCGACGTGAATTTTTGGGGATACTGCGTAGAGGTCTGCGGGTAGAGCATTTTGCTACCCGACCCGTACCCGTAACACAAGACTGCTACCCGTACCCGTACCCGACCCGTACTCGAAATTACTACCCAAATCCGACCCGTACCCGCGGGTATACCCGTACCCGTACTGTACCCGCCACGTAATTAATAGGACTTCCCATAATTCCAGTCCCTACCAGTCCAATGGTCTTACAAAGCATGTGGTAGTAATAATAATAGTTTGACGATCACGGTGATGATCACAGTAATAGTAATAATAATAAAAATAAAAATAATAATAATAATAATAATAATAATAACTTGTTTCGGGGGACCCGCAGGAGACAGCACGCCTCTTTCAGCGTATTTCAATTTGCAAACAACAATTCAGCTTTCGTTGCACGTTTACACATTTGACCGGTGAAGATGACCTTTAACTCCAGAACGACAAAACATTTCCGATAGTTTCTTAGAGCCTGAAGGATTACACTTACCTATGGCGATTAAAAAATAATAATAAAAATAACTTTTTTCAGCCAGCCATAACACGGGAGTTTGGAACAAAATACCGCTATTTGAATAGTTTATTTCTCAGAGGGAAAGGGGTGACAGACTTGGTGTTTAAACTATTCCTATTCTCAACTACTGTAACTGCATCAACCTGTTTTAAAGCAAACACGGCTGCTGAACTGCCAGCGTCGGCGTCAGCGACCTCTGACCCCGATTGTCGGGCCTGAAACTCGGATGAGATGAGATGATATGTAAAACACTACGATTGGATTGTGCTAACTGAAACAAGCCATTTTGAAACTTTAAATTGAGCATTTATAAATGAATGTCAAGCTCACTAAGGCGCACGGACATAGGTCAAAACAAGAATATGGTACTTAGACTGGATACCGCCATTATGATAAGTCTTTGAAGGTGCAAGACTCACAATTACATGTAACGCCAAAACTTCAGTTCGGTACGGGTAAAACCGGGTATACCCGTACCCGTAATGCTCCTACCCGTACCCGACCCGTTAAAATGTCTACCCGACCCGTACCCGACCCGCGGGTACGGGTCGGGTACGGGTAAACCCGCGGGTACGGGTATACCCGCAGACCCCTAATACACAGTCATCGTAAAATACAATGTTTGCATTGGACATCTTGCACACGTCAAAGACTTAGCACTATAGGCTAACTGACACGTCCTAAATCTAAGTACCATACGCCACTGAGCATGTAATTATACCTAAGCATTATAATTCTATAGGCTACATATACATATATATATATCTGTGTCCGGAAATAGGGACCCCTTCTGGTATCGTAAAAATAAACTAGCAAATATTCATCGATTTTTAAAATTCCAAAACCATCTTATTCCTGACATAATTAGCTAACAATCTTTACAATAAAAGATTTCCTGTCATTCAAAGCACATCGTAATAATGACGTCATTTGCGTACAATTGCAAGTATAAGGACTACAGAAATGACAGAATACATTTTAACTCATTATTTACTTTAAATATTTGCTACTTAAACCTAGCACACTTCAGAAAGATACATTTATGTTATTACTAGCATTTTTTACCCGGCTATAAAACAGGTTAGAAATGCGTAATTTTTAACGGCTGCAAAAAAGGCTACTTACTTACTTGCCATATATGCTGAAGGGCTTCACATTTTTTAAATGTCCAAATATTGAATACCGATACCATTATGGATAACATTTGCAGCAATTTGTTTACGAAGAAACAAAAATCATATCGTGGCGATTTAGGTCACTTGCCTGCTCTGTCTATTCCGGTGCCAGACCAGAATCTGGTGAGGTCAAGCGGTAGATTTCATTTTACCGCCCTTGTCAAATTAATTGTGCAGTATCACAGGGCTAAATTCTGGGGCTGCTGCAATTTTTATATAATATAATTAATATAAGCTTATGTAGATGACATGACAGCTACCTAAAGCTATTTCACTACATAATGTTCGTTGATGACATCATGTTTGCTAGCATGACAGATTATTACTTAGTGCATTTTATGGTTATTGACATCAATAATCATAACACATGAAATTATTATTTTAAATAAAATGTTCTGGCCCTTCTGTATGGAGCAATCTTCCATTGCAAGTCTACACACCTTTAATATGTTTATAGTAAAAGACTGGTTTCTGTGTATCAGGCTAAGAGTAAAAACACAAATCATTTGTCAATAGAGCACCCATTGTGTTTAATGCAGTGGCGGCGTCACGGCAGGTTGCGGCTTTGACCTGCCTATTTTACTCCCGACCTGCCCAATGACCTGCCTAAAATTCTTTGGAATTTTTAATATCTTCTTTACATTTCAAACATCAACATCTGTCCCATAATATTACCATTGCAGTTTATTTATGTCTACACAGACTTTTTAACGTCAATAGAAGTCAGTATTCTTTGCCGCCGTCGCGTCAAAAATTTATGGATATAAATACAATAGTGTGTCGTCGATAACTTCGCGAAACTAACCTATTTCAGTTGCTTACTAATAGCATCAACGTTTTATAGGCCTACATTAGCAAAGAAATGAATAAATTACAACGAGGCACTGCAATATTGAACATTTCTTCGGAAATAAATCTGGCGGAAACGCATTAAGCAGAATGATAGGACTGTTAGCCTAATGTCGACGTTGGTGTAGTTCTGAACAGTATTAATGCTACCGAGTTATTGCAGTATGTAAACGATGTTTCTGTAAATGTTGAAAACGTGGGTCTTGCGACTCGTGCGTCTTATTAGCATACATGTTCATGACGTTCTGAGTAGCATGATCAGTACTTCCAAGTTCCAAATCTATTAAAGTAAGTAAAGTTTAACGTTTTAATGCTGAATTCTTTTAAATTTATTTGAATATGCCTCAATAATTGGGCTATAATTGTTCAATAATAATTTATTTTCTTCGTTGCATACACATGTATCGAAGAAGAATGAAATAGGATACCTCAAGACCTTCGCAGTATCTAAAATTTAAAGCTATTTAAACATCAGTTATGCTTATGGATAACTCATCAGAACGACTAGTTGGGTTCTAATCCCCCATTCTGTTTGTTTTTTTCTTAGTTAAGGTTTAATACTTTTGTACTAGTGCACGTTAATAATTGTACATGTACTAGATAGATACTTATTATATGAATGCGCTGTAGCCTACATCAGTTAACCATCTAGCAACTGACTATGTATATAATTTGGCCCATAACCAGCGGGACTCTGGTCGCTTCTGGGTTCCCTTTTGCGACCAACAGATCTTTGTTCTTTGTACAACGAAATGTTACTTTGTCAATGTTTGGAGCAATATATTGATGGTTAAGGTTATGGTTATGTATGTATAATATATAGTATATATATATGTTATGCTGCTTGATGCGTCAAACTCAGACATGAATTTCTTCGACCTGCTGAATAACTCCCATAACCCTGACGTGACCTGCTTAAATTGTATAGCTGGCGTCGTCACTGGTCTAATGCTAGCCGTAAATCACATTTTTTTCGCAGTTCTCCTTGCAGTGCATGTAAAATAATACATTCACTGTTACTGCTGCCAAATATTATTTCGAAATAAGCCAATCCAGCCTGAGCGGGTTCTTTTGACCCTTTATTTGACCCTTTGACTTCTTCTTCAGACACTCTAAATTTTTAGTCTGTATTGAGTGCTGCTAATTTTGATATAGTTTTATTACGGTGTTGATGCTCTGTCAATAAATGGTTAAATCCAAATCTAATCCTCTTAAAGTCACTACCAAACATCGCAGCGCATAATTATACGACATCTGTAATAAATTCATTGCTCGGTCACTCATCCTAATGACCCCACGTGCGTCTAATAGGATTTTAACAGCGCTTAACTGATATTAAGATTGCCGAAATATTTCTAGTCATGCGTTGCCGCCTACGCAACATCGCGTGAGGTGAAAAGTTAATTTCAATTTTTCTTGTGACTTGAGTAGGCCTACTAAGTAACTTTGACCCAGGTAGTCTAATCAAAATGAGTCATATGTCCAAAATTAAATAATATTTGAGTATTTTACATATGTTTAAAGACCACATTTTTTGCTTTAAAATGACGAAAAATTTGGTTTTACCTTACTTTTTGACAAAGTTACGAATGATCATTAGGGTGGTTCACAGATGCATGGTCAAAAACAAAGTGCAAGCTAGAAACCAGGGCACCCTCTCAGTTTGTTAGACCTATCAATAGTATTATTTAGACAAAATTTCAGCTTTCAATTCCAACGGGAAGACGGTGCTCACGGACTGAGTTACTTTGCCTGATACCGATAACAAGACACTAATTGTGGAAATGAATGTGTCGAGCATACATTCCCGTACGAATGTATTTTATTTCACGATAAATCAAATGTTACTGTAATTTGACAACACATGTGATAGTAGAACAGTTAGTCAGGCTGAACTGTAAAATTTCAGTAGGTTTGAAGAATTGGAAATGTCCAAAAATGTAAAAAAACACATCGTTCTGACCATGAATGTCGATTGTTCCGGTTTTATGAGTTCAACACCCGCTACAGTCTTAGAGTCTAGAAACTGCAAGCACTGCGTCAACAACAGCCTTCTTTGTTGTTTTGCTGTCTGCCAAACATGACGTCAGACAGCTAATTAACATAATAGGTTCTGTGTCCATCCAATCAACGACCTCATAAATAGCGCATCCAATAAAAAATTGTTGTTTTGAAGCAAATAGCATTCCTATTTGCCGCGACCACTTGGAGAAGACACTGCTTTTCTTTTTCATAATTATTGGTGATGAGTCGGTTGAATTCCTCGAACAACTTCACACACCTCTGAACCGTGTCGTTCACCACTCTCAACTGCTGAATTCTCTCTCTACCTTGTTTGTAATCCTCATTCTCGATTCATTTCTCTTGTGGAAGTGTAAGAAAGTAATCACTAATCTTCAGATGTGACAGCAGTGTCAGTTTTCAATGGGTGGCAAAATCACCCAGGCACTCCTTCAGTACCGCAGCATCACCTCTCACCTTCCTTTCACCAGGCTTTGCAGTTACTCTGTGAACAATATTCATCTTATCTGTTACTGGACGTTGGTCTGAGAATAGTGCCAGACCCACAGCCTCATCTGAAAGGTATCACTAGTGGTTTCGAGGGCCTTCCTGGCAGCAACGCCGATCTCGGGGTCAACTGACTCATATTTTCCTAGATCAATCCAAAGTGACAGATCTTGTCCTGGAGCTTTAGCAGCAAGTGGGTCTTCAGGCTGTAAAGAAGGGCACAAAACTGCACATATCGATAAATCTGAGTTCCTTTCTTCTTCGTTAGATTGAATACACCACGTTGATCACGAAAAGGGTGGATTTTTGATGGCATACAGTAACTTGGCCATCCAACTTGCATGCTGAATTGGCCCAGGGCTCTCCAGTGAATTATTGAAGGCTAACTTTCCAAGACAACCATTTTTAGCTCAATGGGTTCTTGGTATATGACATTCAGTCCTGTCTGTATCACACTTTCCCAAGCAGCTTTATATGTCTGGAAGATTGGAATATGTGGTGAATTAGATGGACCTCAGCACAAGGTGAATACTTGAGCTAAAAATCATCACATGGTGACGGCAGGCCAACCACAGGAGCTCTCGACCTATCTTGTCTTCCAGGAGAACGCACACTCCGTTGAAGAGCTCAGTGTTGACAGATATCAGAGCTCAAGGTTTGAACCTTGTCATAGAGTTTCCACAACTCCAGAAGATTATGAATGTCCATGGATTCATTGTACCCTGCCCCACAGGTTAATTTCGGCACACCGAAAAGTCAGTGTTAAATATGAGCTCTTAAATTTCATTGGCAAATGGTAAATTTTAAAATTCACTTCTGAAAACATGTCTGCCAAAAACACAGAAAGTAAACACCATAACCTTCAACAAGAACTTTACACTCTCTTCAAATTACCAGTTAGTAAGTAAGTAAGTAAGTAAGTAAGTAAGTAAGTAAGTAAGTAAGTAAGTAAATAAGTAAGTAAGTAAGTAAGTAAGTAAGTAAGTAAGTAAGTAAGTAGGTATAACACAACAGAAACTATTTGAAGCTCATCTCCATTACAAAATAATGTTGAGTTGTTGACCAAGTTAAATACGGCATGGCATCAAGATTTACCGCTAATGCTACTATATGGTAATATTTCAATGTCATTGAGCACCATCTTCTAGTTGGAATAAGATGCTGAAATTTCATCTCAATAATACTATTGACAGGTCTAACAAACTGAGAGGGTGCCCTGGTTTCTAGCTTGAACTTTGTTTTTGTGAACCACTCTAATGATCATGTGTCCAATTTTTTTTATTATTTTTAATTAATTTCAATATAGGCCTACAATCACGAAAACTTAAACAATACCTTTACAAAATCTTGAAAATACACATTAAAACAATGAATTTTATCAAATGTGAGATATCAGAAATGTAGATTAAAAAAGCATATTTTCACCCATTTTCATTAAAATCTGAAAATGTGCACAAAATGGCTCTCTTTATATTTTGCTGATTTCCTAGCAATGTTATTAGTCGACATCCGACTCATTTTGATTCTCTGGGTCACATTATTATGATTATTGTTATTAGTAATGTCATGTTGAGTTTTTATCTTCTTCGTGTCAGTTAGCCTACGCCAGGTTAATAAGACGATCGAAATTTATACCGAGAATACTTTGCAAAAGACAGTAACAAACGGGCACTGGCCCAAGCTTCAGAACGAATGGTCCAATGCCCATCAATGACTAAATCCCATAAATCACTAAACATGTTCAGATCACTGTAAGAAACGCTGAACCAATAATTTTTATACTGTTCCATTTTGTCAATTATTGCCTTTCTCATGTAGGTCAAGGCGGTTTGTCAGTCTGTTATATTAAACGAAGATATATTATATGAAAACCTCCCACACGAAAAGGTTGGGACGCGTTCTGTTTTGTTATTCTTCTGAGAAGACGGCACAGTGTCGGATAAAGCACGGATAAAGTTTTCTACGTAAGTCCGTCCGAAAAATTGAGGCCTTCTTAAAACATCGGATCCTGGTGCCGAAGTTATTGTAATTTTTTAACCAGTTGAAGTCCAATAATTATTATTAATTGCTTAGATTTTGAGACTAGTCGTTTATTAGTATGTCACTGCAAATTAGTAGATCAAACAATCATAGAAGCTACTATAGTTTTATGCAGGTAACATATAGTTTGATTACTTAATGGATTGTTTTATTATATGTATGTAACACGTTTTAAGACTGCAACAACTAGAAACTCTTGATAACATCGAATCCTTTAAATACTAGTCATTCGTCTTTAAGATATAGCCTTACTTAAATTAGCTTCTCTATTCAAGTATTTATTTTATGGCCTAACAAACTTCCACTGTTCACTCCGTCTTTAAGTTAGTAGGTAAGTATATTCTTTATTTATCCAACTGTATAACCGCATTTTGGTTTACATGAAATTACACATTATAAAGCATTCTTGTTAAAAACGTTTTTCTCATTAAATTGTCAGCCAGTGGGACAATTCGGTCATGTGATCTGGGACGCAGGGAATAGGGGAGTGTCTTTACAGGAGGGAGGAGCGGGTTCAGAACATGGCCGTGGTCCGCGAAGGCAGCAGACCTCTCCATTCCCTACTCTTGACATAGCGCAGTAATTAGCAATTTATTCAAGTCGTCTTCTCCTGGTGAACTTCTCTAATGAATTCAGACAGTTCAATAGTTCAATAACCACTTGTTCAAAGTGTTCGGCCTCCGTTAATCAACCTCGTGTCGAACCAACTTTATCCGTTTCACCATCTCTTTCACTTCTTTAACACAACGAAACGTTCGAATGGTGCTGAAGGGCTAAGACACCCCTTCAGACATTGCAACTCGCTAAAGTTCGATTCTTTCAAAGGTCCGTTCGTTCCCTCGAATCGCAAGATCGAACTACTCTAGTTTCGTTCCGATCTTCAGTCACACTGATCCAATATCGTCGAATACTTTAATCAAATTAATACGATACGATCAGGAGCCGACTTACTGAATTGTCCTACGAAGTGTTTCTCTTACTTGGACAGTAAATATCCAACTAAACTATTAACATAGGTTGCACACAAGCGCTGCAAATTGTCAACATCCGAGCAGCCGGCTGTTGAGTTTGAATTTAAACAGCGTAGTTCCCTGTTTTACACTGAATAATCCACGCGTCAATAGTCTTTCAAAATCCTATCTATGTGCTATTATGACCTACGATACTGCCTTCTAAGATGCTGGTAATTAAATAAATACACTTAATTACATTACATTACCACATACATACTGTATCCAACTTCAAATATAACTCTATTCACATACCGTACAATAACACAATGCGTAGGCGGTATATAGTAAGGACTTCGTTACGCTGTCAAGCTTTAAGAATAGCTCCGGTATGAATTACGAATGCCTCACCTGTTATCAGGCTATAGGCCTACCTAATGGCCATACTTAAAAAGTAACGAATGGTTAGCTTACCGTGTTTACATGTTCACGTTTAACTACTTTATTTCATTTTCAATCATATTACATTGCACATAGTTAAAGAGGATTATTAACATAATTGCTTTATGCGTAATATCGTAAGGGCATAATTATCTGAGTGAGGAAATTGAGAATTAAATCTGAAGGGTTTGCAGATTGTCGTAGTGTTGAACAGCTAGGTCACGCATATAAACGATTTGTTTGCGTGTCCATATTCAAGCTTGAAGTTGGCGACATGGATGTTTTACAAGGCAATGTTGCTCTAACCGTTTCTAGGTCATCAATCAAGGCCTCTAGGCCTGCTAGCTGATCGCTTTACATCCTTGTGGTCTCGGTTCGAATCCAGATGCTCTCGAAATTAACCAGTGATCGATGCAGGAGTTTTGAAGCAGAACCAAGTTTCCACCACAATTTAAGCAGCGTTTTAAGATGATCAGAAGGCGCTACATTAAGTGTATAGGTTCATTCATAGTCACCGCTGTTAGACGGATTGTATGCAGGGCCTGCCCAGCAGCCCAACAGGTGACAGTCTAGTTTCTTATAAGCCCTACGCCAACGCGTTTTCTAATAGGATTTTAACAACGCTTAACTGATATTGAGATTGACGAAACGTGTCTTGTCATGCATTGCCGCCCACGCGAAATTGCAATTGAGGCTAAAAGTTAATTACATTTCTTCATAAGCCGACGCATTTACGACATCTATAATAAACGCATCAACACCCTCGGCATCCTACACCAACGCTCGCCCTTAGGCTTCTAATAGCAGTTAACTGATGTTAAGATTGCCGAAGCATGACTAGTGATGCATTGACGCCTACGCAAAATCGCGTGAGGTGAAAAGTTAATTTGAATTATTCTTGTGACTGGAGAACTAAGTAACTTTGGCGCATTTAAGAAATTCCGTCGCTGCCTGAGCGACTTCTGAAATAAACACATTAAGCGGAAACCTCATCACCCTACGCCAACTCACGCTGTTAGGCTGCTAATGACCAGTGCTTAACTAATATCAAGATTGTCGAAATGAGTCTAGTCATTCAAAGCCGACTACGAGAACTCACAAGTAAATAAAATAGTTAATTTTATGTATGTTTTACACCGAGGTATTAAGTTACTTTGACGCATTCGAAACAAGCCACGTCTTTGTTATAAACAGGAGTCTGTTTAAAAGCCACATATATTTTTGTATGCAAGACATTTAAGCGATTTACTAGCAAGTTGAACCGTTATCGTTTCGTCCTTAAATTTGATAGCTTAAAAGATTAACCTGCGTTTTCCAGAGAATTAGACCATTACACGCTGCTACAGAGATAGAACCTGGTTTCATTCCACGTAAAACAGCATTGACATGGTTTGAGTATCAAACTGTGGGAATTAAATTTCATAATTTGTCAACATTCGCAAAGCGCAACCATAATAGGCACGGCATCAGCAAATGGTCGCTGATAAGTTAAATTGCAATTTAGAAGAACAATTTCAGGAAACTCGTTCCTGTCCGAATAATTTGTTGGTTATGCAGAACACTTTAGACGTCTTTGTTCTGTTTGAAGCAGCTCTCTTTTTTATTGCATTTTATCTGAACATTTATAAAGCGCCTCTCACAGTATAGACTATAGACTATTCGAGGCGCTCTCAGTGTAGAACGCCCAGGGATGTATTTAGAACCGATTGAAGAGGGGCGAGGCGCAGCTTAGGGAGGCCTGCAAGAAATGAGTTGCAGTAGTCTATGCAAGAGCAGATGAATGCATAGACATTGGACACTGGTGGTAAAGACGGAGGGAGAAACAGATCCTCTGATAATTATGGACGATCCCAAACAGTATATTGCTGACCTTTCTACGGAATCGGTAGGTCTTTCAAACATGCGGTCAGGGTTCGAATTTCGGTGTTTAGCGTCTAGTTTACCACTGACCGATTTAGAGGTTCTATAGGGAGCCAACATTTTACCATGGTATAAGTAGCGCAATCACAGATGTTTTTAAGGGTGCTGCATTAAGTGCCTGAGTGCCTAGAAATATATATATATATATCAATTGAAGCCTTCAAAGCAATAACCAGGTATGTCGGAAATAATGAGTTTTGGGAAAATAGCTTCAAAGATCTGATACTTAAACCATTGTATCTAAGTCATTTTACTATATATTTACAAAGGGGTTTGAAGCACCGTGTTAGTATTGTTTTCTATAACGAAGTATTGTTGCATGATGCAATGCGAAAGATAACATTATTTTTTTACACAACATTTTGCTTCATACCCGGTTATTGTCAACACCAACACTTTACTATCAGTATCATTACGGGTGCAGTAACAGGTTATGTGGACTTAGTTTGTTTTCTAGCAGCTTCAATAACACATTTGTCTTCTGGTGTGTGTCGACATACCTTATTCTCGCACCAAACGGTCGCTATTATACAGTACGAAAATGATTAAAAATGCCGGGTATGACAAACAACCTGATTGTTGCACAGGTTTTTATACAAAGATTACAAGAAAAATCGACAGTGTTTGTTATCATACTGGGATACTGCACGGGAATAATGGTAAAATACTGCCAGCTGCAAAATACCATATGTTGACATACAATATTAATCAAAAAGGCTAACCAAAAACGATCAGATCTGCACAAAATTTGCAGGGTATATAGAATACTATAATATTATTCCAAGCACGTTGGCATACTTTTTAGCATAAAAGACGTATGTCGACATAACTGGTTATTGCTCTGAACGCTTCAATTGTTGTTAGGCAGTCACCATATCCCTCAGTGCTATGCTTTTTTTAGCTCTAGCTTTCTGAGGGCTGATGGTCTATCGAATGAGCTAATGGGGCACACAAGTGACACAACGCTGTTCACCGCCATGTAGCGTAGGCCTATAGCTTAGAAAAAACTAACCGCCCTAGGGCCATCACCCAATGAGGTAACAGTAGGGTGTCCCAAACAAAACCTTTTGGGGGGAAATTCTTGGGTCTCACCAGCCAAAACGTTTCTCTGGTAGATGATACTGTTTGAGGAAAATTTTCAGTTTCTCATATAATATTTAGAGGTCCCCGAAAGGGTCCTAACTTAAGCCTTCATTTGTAGCATAAAATGCTCGTCATTTTCACATATTTCAATCTAAGATATAGCAAGGCTGTCATTATTCACCCGGCATAATATATTCGATCGCTTTTGTACAAAATATGATATGTACTACTCTGTGTAGTTCATAAAATATAATATTCTGTTATCCTCAGACTGGTGTAAGCAGTAAAGTAATGTAGAAAATTGACATAAACGGCCTCTTTTGAATTTCACATTAAATTAGAGTTTGGAGTAATTTTCTTCTATAACAGTGATTACTGAGTACAGTTATTCAAAACAGGGCTTGGTCTGGGATGGTGCAAGGTGTAAAATATTCACATAATGTTATTCAGTACAGTCATATCGGAAAGTAGGCTGCAAACATCTATAAATAGGCTACAGTCATAGCCTCATGATCACTCTGATGGAACAAGATTCGGTATAAATTGTCCCAGTTTGTGTCAGTATGCTTCGAATGTGCCTAAGAAGCATTTTCGGTCTTATGTTGGTTTCTCGCTGATCCAGATAAACATAAGTAGGTACAACTGGCTTTACTTACTGTTTCTTCTCGTTGTGCATTTAACAAAAATATAAACGTCAATTGTGCTGAGAAAATTAGCTCTAAAGGGTTTGATCAAGATGCTTACAAAGCGATCGTCTCAGCGATTACAGAACATCAACCAATGTACGTATGCACGTTTGTACGTACAAATTGTATGTATGTATGTATGTATGTATGTATATATGTGTGCATGCATGTACGTACGCATGAATGTATGTATGTATGCATGTATGAATGTATTCACGTAAGTATGTACATGTGTGTACGTACACGCTTGTAGGTCTGTAGATTTGTCGGACATTTCCGTACGAATGCAAGCGTGTATGTGTAGCGTCGCTTGATCGCCCGATTATTCGGGGCTGTCGATCGACAGTATTGTATATCACGATCTCTCTCCTCTGCCTCAATGGCTACCATTTATATAGCCCTATCGAGAGCCTTCATACACGGCATTCCCTTGCGTGGCGCCAATCAGTCTGTTTGCACGGACATCTGCCAACTGCCCACGCTCAGACTGTTACAGTAGGCCTACTACATTCCTATGAAGACTGACCACTTACTGGCAATGTAATTATAATGACCAATCAAGATGGCATCGGAATGCAGCTTATAGGACTATGTATGCATTTAGGGCCTATGTGTGGATATTATGTATGTACGTGCGTATGTTTGTATGTATGTGTATATGCATATAATGGATGTATGTATTTACGTATTTATGTATGTACGTATCCATGTAGGTATGTTTGCGCGCACGTTTGTGTATATCGTATATATATATATATATACATGTATATAAAGTATATACAAATATATACATTAGTCACGTAACCTAACGCATTTAACTGTTTCGCAAAAGCGCTGCAGACGTGACAATGTGACAGAATTTAAAACAAGTGCGCTTTATGACTGTTCAAAACTGGTTGCTTCTTATTTCTCTTCCATCAGTTTCCCGACGATGAGGCCCTTATGAAGCCTCTCCAGTGTTCTCTATTCCGTACTATGCTGGTTGCTGAATAGTGTTAAATCCAATAATAATACACCCAGGGCAATACTGTTACAGGAGGAATGTTCAGTCAGGATAAGGTATAATGGAATCGATGTGCAGAAGCGCGCCACCTGCATATATGCAAGGAGCTTTTTATATTTGGAAAGAGCTTCGGCTTTAGATAATCCATTTGACTGTTTGCTTCTCTTACTTGCATTGCATCGCTGAAGTAAAGAAGCAATCTAATAATAATAATGAAAATAATCTTGATGCCAAATGTGAAGATTAAGCAGAAAAATGTAGTCTTGCCCTGCTTTGCAACTGCTATCGAGTTAGACTGTACCTTCTAAAGATAAGGGAAATATTTGAAAAGTTTTATCTTTCTCTCAGAAGGAGCAACACGAATAGACTACTTTGCAATTCTTTTTGGTATTCCCCGAAGAATTCTGTTGCGTTACTGCATTCCTTGTCGAAAAGTTTAAAAATTAATTTACAGGCACGGGTGATATCTTACTGTTGGACAGAAAGTGCACTGGATGTGGCAAATATCACACTGACAGGGACTGCAAAATGTCTGGAACAAAATTCTATCAGAAGTCAGAAGACGTAAATATACCACAATATTCCATTTTTAATGTAATATTATAGTACTTAATAGTAACGTTTCCTAATCGGTCTTTTACTTTAATTAAGAAATGTTATCTGATAATAATGATACCAAACATAGGACAGGCTACTGTTAGTGTTAGGTTTAATTTTCTGTTCAGTGTTAGTGATACAGTTGGCGTAGATGCTAGTTTTAAAGATAATATTAGTGCTCGTGCTAATGCTGCTTTTGGTGTTTTGACTGCTGTAAGTATAGAATCTGCTGCTTCTATCAACATCTAATCCACGCACTATTCACCTTCTTAAAACTATACCATTTAGCCAATCTAAGGCATCCGTTAAACTGCCATCCGTTATTAGTTTCCCGCTTATGTTAATTTGCATTGTCAGTAAAATAATCTCATTCGAAATAATGCGTGCTGTTTCGAACTGATTCAACTCAACACACATTTTGTGATTACGAAATGGCGTGTTCTTAGGACAGTTAGATGGTCTTGTTATAAGCAGCACTTTCTGAGGTACGTGAAAGGCGCCGTATAAGCATCACGCTGCATAACATTGAATTGATAGATAAACAGTTTTAAAAGTTTCATTCAAAACATGACCGATACCTCACTGAAATTCGAATTGGTATACTGAGTCTCCTCATCTTCTCACGCAACTTCTAAGATAAGCTTCAAAATCGGTGACCAGCTACGGGCACAATGTGGACGGACTTAGTGTGCAATTAACCCTGATAGCTATAATTTGGCTACCAGGGTTAACTGCATATTTAACTCTTGGTCATCCGTCATAAGCTAGATATTTTAGAGAATATTCAAGCCGTTGCTAGTTCTTTTAAGTAATTAAATACTGCAGTAGGAAACTTTTTGCCAAAGTTATCTTTAGCTTACAGATCTCCTGGATTAACGGAGCGAGCTGTCAATTTGTTGCAATTTATATTGTAGCACATCGTTATTTTTAGCATTCATTGAATTTAACGGTATCATTGTAGCACGGCGCCAATAGAATGCAAGCGAGCTAAATCAACACATGGACCTAGCCTAACTATTATTACTACGTCCATTGACCAAGTGTTGGGCTAATAGATGGTTAAATTTGTTACAGGCCGATGTGACCGAATTCATCAAAAATACATTCATGAAGCGAGAATGCAATGGATTCCGCAGTGAAGCTAATCAGAATGAGACTGAGTGAGAATCGTAATTTTGCTTTGCTTCATGTATTTGCATAAATGATTCGCGTCACTTGTACGCTTGCGTATGGTAGTTAAGCATTACTGATTAGACGGTACTTTGAGCAGTTATACCCGAGAACAGCGAGTGACCGTCAACGAAACACCAGACCAATCGGTGCAACAGTCAAAACAACGGTAATAATTAATGTAAGTGGACATGGTATAGTGTCGCTTCAGGGTTAAACAAAGCAGAGGCGTTCACAACGCCAGCCTAAAGGCTGTTAAATGTCATTGGGGACAAAATGTTCATCATAGTCAGACATTTCTCACAGAGGTCTAATTAGAAATGTCACCGGTAGCAGGCTGGAACCACAGCGACCTTCCTTTTAACAGACTATACTATAGTCCGTTGCGCTCAGTTGTCCCGTGCTCGATACATCAAAAGAGGATTTCTCTATGCATAGAGAATATGTTTCTATATTTCTCTTAACCAGTGTTGGTGAATGTAATTTACTATACCGGGTGTCTGTATGTCAGGCTTTTCCTATGATAACTGAGGCTCTTTTAAAGTGAACCCCCTTTTTTTCTCATCGCAGTATTAGAGTCTCTAAGTACCTCATATAATTTGGCATCCAGTGATTCCAAGATGTGAAGAGTGGATGGACTGCTTAAGGTCGTGGCGAAGATGCTTAGTCGACTTCTCTAAAGCATTTTATGTTGTTGACCATTCAATTCTAATCCCGAAAGCAATGGCTCTCAATAAATTGCCTGACATATCAAACTGGGTCATAGACTTCCTAAATGGACGATCTCAATTCCTCAAATGATGCAGTTTCCGATTCTGCTCCCATTAATTGCAGGGTTATTCAAGGGGCTGGAATTGGATCTAGCTGTCTGTCTAACTATCTGTCTGTCTGTCTGTCTGTTTGTCTGTCTGTCTGTCTGTCTGTCTATCTATCTATCCATCTATC
>JACEVL010000153.1:997255-1208984 GCA_020284085.1 Aporrectodea caliginosa | reverse complement strand
ACTTGTTTCCATGCAACTTCTGCCCCATCTTGAACATTCAGGACTCCTCCCTTCCCATCAGTCTGGTTACAGGGCTTATCACTCCACAGAAACAGCCCTTCTCTCTCTACTTTCTGATTTCTATTCAGCTGTTGACAGGTCTCAGCTCACTCTTCTTGCTCTTTTTGATGTTTCTTCAGCCTTCGACATGGTCGACCATGAAATTCTACTCCAACGCCTTGAGACCTCCTGTGGACTCGAAGGTTCTCCACTTCTTTGGCTTCGGTCTTACTTGTCTGATCGCACTCAAATGATCATTTCTGGTGACTCCAGAACTCAGTGGGTCTCTGTTAAATTGGGTATTTCCCAGGGTTCTGTCCTTGGACCCGTCTTATTTATTTTATATACGGCTGGTATTTCTTCCCTTTTCCAAAATCATTCGGCTATCGGCCATCTTTTTGCTGATGATGTCCAGTAGGGTGGTTCACAAAAACAAAGTTCAAGCTAGAAACCAGGGCACCCTCTCAGTTTGTTAGACCTGTCAATAGTATTATTGAGATGAAATTTCAGCATCTTATTCCAACTAGAAGATGGTGCTCAATGACATTGAAATATTACCATATTGTAGCATTAGCGGTTAATCTTGATGCCATGCCGTATTTAACTTGGTCAACAACTCAACATTATTTTGTAATGGAGATGAGCTTCAAATAGTTTCTGTTGTGTTATACTTACTTACTTACTTACTTACTTACTTACTTACTTACTTACTTACTTACTTACTTACTTACTTACTTACTTACTTACTTACTTACTTACTTATTAACTGGTTTTTGAACAGAGTGTAAAGTTCTTGTTGAAGGTCATGGTGTTTACTTTCTGTGTTTTTGGCAGACATGTTTTCAGAAGTGAATTTTAAAATTTACCATTTGCCAATGAAATTTAAGAGCTCATATTTAACACTTTGACTTTTCGGTGTGCCGAAATTAGCCTGTGGGGCAGGGTACAATGAATCCATGGACATTCATAATCTTCTGGAGTTGTGGAAACTCTATGACAAGGTTCAAACCTTGACCTCTGATATCTGTCAACACTGAGCTCTTCAACGGAGTGTGCGTTCTCCTGGAAGACAAAATAGGTCGACAGCTCCTGTGGTTGGCCTGCCGTCACCATGTGATGATTTTTAGCTCAAGTATTCACCTTGTGCTGAGGTCCATCTAATTCACCACATATTCCAATCTTCCAGACATATAAAGCTGCTTGGGAAAGTGTGATACAGACTGAATGTCATATCCGGCACTGAACCCTATCATGAAACAGCACTCAGTTGTCTCAAGAAGTTTACTGAAAGAAAGTCAGATTCAGAGATCAGATCGCCACATATTCCAATCTTCCAGACATATAAAGCTGCTTGGGAAAGTGTGATACAGACAGGACTGAATGTCATATCCGGTCATATACCAAGAACTCATTGAGCTAAAAATGGTTGTCTTGGAAAGTTAGCCTTCAATAATTCACTGGAGAGCCCTGGGCCATTTCAGCATGCAAGTTGGATGGCCAAGTTACTGTATGCCATCAAAAATCTACCCTTTTCGTGATCGACGTGGTGTATTCAATCTAACGAAGAAGAAAGGAACTCAGATTTATCGATATGTGCAGTTTTGTGCCCTTCTTGCTGCTAAAGCTCCAGGACAAGATCTGTCACTTTGGATTGATCTAGGAAAATATGAGTCAGTTGACCCCGAGATCGGCGTTGCTGCCAGGAAGGCCCTCGAAACCACTAGTGATACCTTTCAGATGAGGCTGTAGGTGTGGCACTATTCTCAGACCAACGTCCAGTAACAGATAAGGTGAATATTGTTCACAGAGTAACTGCAAAGCCTGGTGAAAGGAAGGTGAGAGGTGATGCTGCGGTACTGAAGGAGGGGGCTTGCCTGGGTGATTTTGCCACCCATTGAAAACTGACACTGCTGTCACATCTGAAGATTAGTGATTACTTTCTTACACTTCCACAAGAGAAATGAATCGAGAATGAGGATTACAAACAAGGTAGAGAGAGAATTCAGCAGTTGAGAGTGGTGAACGACACGGTCCAGAGGTGTGTGAAGTTGTTCGAGGAATTCAACCGACTACGCCGGTCAATTAATAATGTCTAATACAACAAACGTTACTGTAACAGTTAATTGATAATCTATATACTCTTATCTAATATCTACATAGGCCTATAACATGTAATAGATGGGAATGTTTGTATTAATACAAGGGAATCGTTACAGTGAAGTTGTTCGAGGAATTCAACCGACTCATCACCAATAATTATGAAAAAGAAAAGCAGTGTCTTCTCCAAGTGGTCGCGGCAAATAGGAATGCTATTTGCCTCAAAACAACAATTTTTTATTGGATGCGCTATTTATGAGGTCGTTGATTGGATGGACACAGAACCTATTATGTTAATTAGCTGCCTGACGTCATGTTTGGCAGACAGCAAAACAACAAAGAAGGCTGTTGTTGACGCAGTGCTTGCAGTTTCTAGACTCTAAGACTGTAGCGGGTGTTGAACTCATAAAACCGGAACAATCTACATTCATGGTCAGAGCGATGTGTTTTTTTACATTTTTGGACATTTCCAATTCTTCAAACCTACTGAAATTTTACAGTTCAGCCTGACTAACTGTTCTACTATCACATGTGTTGTCAAATTACAGTAACATTTGATTTATCGTGAAATAAAATACATTCGTACGGGAATGTATGCTCGACACATTCATTTCCACAATTAGTGTATTTTTATCGGTATCAGGCAAAGTAACACAGTCCGTGAGCACCGTCTTCCCGTTGGAATTGAAAGCTGAAATTTGGTCTAAATAATACTATCGATAGGTCTAACAAACTGAGAGGGTGCCCTGGTTTCTAGCTTGCACTTTGTTTTTGACCATGCATCTGTGAACCACCCTAATGTCCAGGCATATGTTTGTGGGCCCCTTCTGCTCAACGCCTTGCTAGTCACATTGACGCTCTTTCCCAGGATCTCCATCTGTGGATGTCCTCTAATCGCCTCTCTTTAAATTCCTCCAAAACCCAACTTATTTGCTTTGGTACACCACAGCAACTCCTGAAACTCGACTATAACTTGCTCTCTGAAAAGTTTCCGCATTTCACATTCTCATCTAGTGTCCGTGACTTGGGTGTCACCATAGACAGCTCTCTTACCTTCACTGAACACATATCCAAGCTTACCCGCTCTTCTTACTTCCAACTTAGGCTTCTTAGAGCTATTCGCATATCTGTTTCATCCTCTACCTTCACCTCAATTGTCCATGTTTTTGTCTCTTCTCGAATTGACTATTGTAATTCTCTCCTTGTTGGCTTACCCAAGGTTCGTCTATCTCCTCTTCAATCTGTACTGAATGTTGCTGCCAGACTTATAGCTCGCCTCCCTCGATTATCTCACATCTCTACATTTATGACTGAACAACTTCATTGGCTTCCTCTCTGTGCGCATCCAATTCAAAGTTCTCATTCTCATGCTCAAATCTCAACTGGGTCTTGCTCCAAAATATCTCTGTCACCAAATTCTCCGCCCCTCTCTGCCACGTCAAAGCGTCCTCTCAGATCCTCTGACCGGCTTGACCTTTTTGTTCCCCGTGTTAGGACCACAATGGCTCAATCCAGGTCCTTTGTGTGCATAGGTCCCTCTCTATAGAATCGACTTCCCTCTTCTCTACGCTCTACAATCCTCTCTAGTAGCATCTCTAGTACTCTACCTCTTTCTCTCACCTTAAAACCTTCCTTTTTCCTCGGAGTACCTCTCACTGGGAGCGCTTCTGAAAGGCTTATGCTATGAGAAGCGCTTTATAAATGATCAAATACAATACAATACATCTTTTAATCCTTTTTAACCTTCGTAGGACGGCCACATTTTACGCTACGTTGAAGGCGGTGTGGGGTAATTTTTTACCCCAATGACATTTTTAATATCTCAGCTCATAGATAAGGTACAAAAAGAAACGAAGTATCGATTTCAATAGATCCAAGGGCAAGGAATCGATTTCTCGTAGTGGCAAAAGTGTGGAAGTACTATAATCCAAGATGGCGGCCAATATGGCCGCCGAAACACAAACATATGCATATCTCAGCTCACATGTAAGCTACAATGACAAATGAAGTGTCGATTTCAATAATTCCCAGGTCAAGAAATCGAATTCTCTTAGTGGCAGTAGTGTGGGATTGTTACTATCCAAGATGGCGTCCAAGATGGCCGCCCAATTAAAGATAAATGTATATCTAAGCTCATAGATAAGCTACATTGACAAATAAAATGTCTAATTCAATATTTTCAAGGTCAAGGAATCGATATCTCTCAGTGGCAATAGCGTGCGAATGTTAATATTCAAAAGGGCGGTCATATTGGCCGCCAAAACAGAAATATGTATATCTCAGCTCATAGATAAGCTAGAGTGACAAATAAAGTGTCCAATTTAAGTTTTTCAAGGTCAAAGAAACGAATTATCATATTGGCAATAGTGTGTTAATATCACTCTCCAATATGGCCGCCATTATGGCTGCCAAAACAGAAATACGTATAACTGAGCTCATGGATAAGCTAGAATAATAAATAAAGTGTCCATTTTAATATTTCCGAGCTCAAGGAATCGATTTGTCGTAGTGGTAATAGTAAGGGATTGTTGCTATTTAAGATGGCGGCCAATATGTCTGCCAAACAAAAAAACTAATATATTTGAGCTCACAGGAAAGCTACAATAACAAATGAAGTGTCAAATTTTATATTTTCAAGGTCTAGGAATCGGTTTCGCATAGCGACAATAGTGGGTGAATGTTACTTTCCAAGATGGCTGCCAGTATTGGGCCAAAACACAAGAATTTGTATATCTCGGCTCATATTTGCCGCCATCGTGAAAAGTAGCACTCGTACACATTGCCAATACTAGAAACCGATTCCTGGACCTTCAATATATGAAATTCGACTCTCCATTTCTAATTTTAGCTTACCTATGAGCTGAGATATACATATTTTTGTGTTTGGGCGGCCATATTGACCGCCATCTTGGAAAGTAAAACTCACACTATTGCCGCTACGATAAATCGATTCCTTGACCTTGAAAACAAGAAATTCGACAGTTCATGTACTATTCTAGCTTACCTGTGAGCAGAGACATACATGGTTTGTTGTTTTGGCGGCCATCTTGGCCGCCATCTTGGAAAATAAATTTGTCGAAATTATTGCCACTATTGAAATTCATTCCTACGGTAGACTCAACACTTTATTTCGGATTGCAGGTTACTCATGAGCACATATCTGTAAAACACACATTTTCATTATGAACGAAAAAATACGACGTTGAGGACGGTGTGGGGTAAATATTTACCCCATGACACTTTGGACTCACATATCTTTTTCCCACAACATGACATCGTCATGGTTTTGGTGTCAGAATATGCCATTGGTCCAAACTTGTAAACACATGGAATGTCAAATGTTACCTACATACGGTTGTTCCGCAATCAACATCCAAACACCCCTGTGTTAATTATTTACCCCGCTCCGTCCTATAAGGGTTAAGTAATATGGCTGTCTTTTGGTGTGAAGGTTAATGGCGTAACAGTAATCAATTTTTCAACATCAGATTTTTTAGAGTATATGTTTACATTTCTTATATTTTATGACTTCTTCAACTCATGTAATGGTGTGAACAGTATTAAGTCATAATTTTATGTTAAGCACAATATTGTGGCTCTTTGAAGGTGAACTCTGTTGAATTTAACTTTTCGATGTTTTTAGGATCCGTCATCAAATTATCTGGTGATTCATCTCCGAAAAATGATGGAGGTCAACCCGTTGATGGTGTCAAGCATCGCTGTGAGAGCCGATGGCAAAGAGGTGGTGTCTCGGATTGTGGACCTTCCACAGGCTGTCTGCTGTCCTATTGCCACCTACTTCATTCTGGACATAGTATTCCCTCCTACTTTGACGAAAACATTATAACCAATCATCCTTCCACCAATGATAATTATAGGGCATCCTAGGTAACGGGACTCGTCCCTTGTAGGGTTTCCTGCTGTGAGATCAACTTAACAATTTTGAAGTTTGATCTGAACCTATATTTGCAAGACACTATATTATTGTTCTCTGTTCTATGTGTAATCGTTACTGCATGTCACGTCACGGTTGTTATCTCATAATAAACTCATTTTGATTTGATTTGGTTTAGAATAATTATTATTATGGATAAATTCATGGAGTATAGAGCTGAAGATTGTTCTAGTAAATATATCATTGAAATTTTCCTGTCCTAGTATAATACTGTATTGCATATTTCACTAATTACTACCATTGAAATAAATGTCACGGTTCCATCTATGGAATCCTACTAAAGAATCCAAGGAAGCAACACTGAAAGTTCCATATAGTAACCTACACAGTTTACTTTCAAGTATACTCAACTTGCCAAGTAGTATCCTAGACAGCATACTTTCAGAGTATCATGACGTTGCCAAGTAGTAGCTTAGCTTACTTTTGAAGTATTATGACCTTGTCAAGTAGTAACCTAGACAGCTTACTTTCGAAGTATCAAGAGCTTGCCAAATAGTGACCTAGCCAGCTTACTTTCAAAGTATCAAGAGCTTGCAAAATAGTAGCATATCCAGCTTACTTTCAAAGTATGAAGAACTTGCCATATGGTAACCTAGACAGCTTACTTTCAATGTATGAAGAGCTTATCATATGGTAACCTAGACAGCTTACTTTCAAAGTATGAAGAGCTTACCATATGGTAACCTAGACAGCTTACTTTCGAAGTATGAAGAGCTTACCATATGGTAACCTAGACAGCTTACTTTCGAAGTATGAAGAGCTTGCCATATGGTAACCTAGACAGCTTACTGTCGAAGTATGAAGAGCTTGCCATATGGTAACCTAGACAGCTTACTTTCAAAGTATGAAGAGCTTGCCATATGGTAACCTAGACAGCTTACTATCGAAGTATGAAGAGCTTGCCATATGGTAACCTAGACAGCTTACTTTCAAAGTATGAAGAGCTTGCCATATGGTAACCTAGACAGCTTACTTTCATAGTAACCTGTGCAGGTTACCATAAAGGTGGCCTTATCATAACCACCTGGTGGACAAGTCAAAGTAAGCTTAAGGTTACCATTTGATAAGGTTCGGGTTTAGAGTGTAGACTAAGCATTTCAATTTTAGAGTTTACAACATAGGCTTCTGTTGACATAAACGTTAAAATGTCGTTTAGATCTAGCCTAATAATTGCAATAGTGATCCTATGGGACAGATCTGATGTTGATGTTTGAAATTAAAAGAAGATAGTCTATTAAAAATTCCAAAGAATTTTAGGCAGGTCATTAAGCAGGTCGGGAGCAAAATAAGCAGGTCAAATGACCTGCTGCGACCTGCTGTAGCGCCGCCACTGAGTTAGGACCACTATGGCCCAAAACTAGAACCTTTGCCACTTTTGGACCCTCCCTGTGAAATGCCCTATACCCTCCTCTCTACGTGTTACCATTCTTTCTGGGCTCTTCCTACTGCCTTCTCCCTCCTCAAAACCTTCTTCTTCTCTAGAGGATTTCGCACTAGGAGCGCTACTGAATGGCCACTGCCGTGAGTGGCGCTATATAAATTAATAAATAAAATACAATTATTGTGTTATAAATAAAGTTTTCTTACGGCTAATTAATTAGTTAAATGTGAATCTTTAGCTGCTCACTTTTGTATTGTATTGTGTCTATGAATTCATAAAGCGCCTCTCACAGTGAATGGAAAGTAATCGGAGTCAAACGCACTGGCGTGTGTACACAACAAGCGCACCGTTTAGAATTGTTTTAATTTTTGCATTTGAGTTTTATTAAACCGAAGGATGGAAAATTAACATGTAGGCCTACATTACCAACTACGATACAAACCTCCCTGAACCCAAAATCTCATATCTGCCATCATAGAGTCCCTGGAGTGAGTCGGGTCAAAAAAACTGAGCAAGAAAGTGCGTGCTAACTACTTGTCTGTCACTCATTGTCGTTAACTTCAAATCTCTAAAGCACTAATCTAAAACTAAGCGCACAGCACCAGCTTATTCACGAGCGTTGCGTCGCATCAGCACCAGCACCAGATATCGATATCCAATCCGGTGGGCAGAAAGACCAGAGAGGAGGCAGAGAATGCAGCTGTTACGGCGGGTTTCGCTCAGGACGAGAAAGCTTGGAAAGCGGAGGATCGGATAGTTTGGTGTAGGATTTCTTGAAGAGGTGAGACCAGTTTGGAGTGGAAAACCGGTGGAATGATAAGTAGAGTAGCCTGAAGCAGATGACGATGGTGGAGAAGCTGAGAAAAGGCCTATGCAGAAATTCAGGGAGTAGCTCGTTCGAGGGTTGAGGTGTAGTGCGGGATTTATGAGAACTTGCGGCGAGTAGTGACCAGGGACGGGAGAGAGTGATGTAGGAGGAGGATCGGGTAGAGCGGGATGACTAGATGGTGAAGAGCTTGCGAAGGTTCTTTGGATGGAAGTATGTATTGTAATGAGTTGTAGGTTAGCGATATTACGTTACTGCAGCAGTCGAATTTAACTGTATGGTAGCCATGCAAGGCCACCATCTGCCGTACTGCTTGTTTTATCAACGCCATCTGTCGAAAAAAAAGCTGAGTCGACCTTTGGGAGGGTGGAGGGCATCGATCCCGCGTGCATTCTCCGTGCCGGAGTGTTAAACATTCCCCTAAACCCTCCCCATATATATCTGCGAACTTTCAACAGGCCAATAAGATGCTGATAATCTGCGAAAATATTCTCCATATCATAAAAATCATACAGCTCAAGAATCCGATGCTGTATAGCTCTAACTCGAAAGTACAAACTGAAATGCGGTATAACTTTCAGTCATGTATAAAAATAAACTGCCTTAATCATTGTAATTGACAAAACTGCAAGTGACTTCTTATCCAAAAGTTTGGACAGAATGATGTGAGTTTTTGCATGGTTTCACCCACCGTTTAAGTCTGTTTATAAATTCACTTTACATATGAATGCTGTTGAATTATCGCGAACTTCAAGTGCGTTATTTACTTATCGCCTAGATCGATTTTTTATCGTGCTGCCCTATGCGAGGCCTGAGCAGAAGGTTGAAGAGTCCTAGCGAACTGCCTGGGACAGTTGAGGCTTTCAGACGTTTTCCGAGTGTCTCGTAATCTGAAGAATTGCAGCAAAACATCTAAAATAAGCAGTTCTTACCATCTACACAAACAGCAATGACAAGTATTTATTAGATCACTTTTATCACTATTATTATTTTTACCGAAGGTAATTTTAAATGCTTTAGGATTTTAAAACTTAAACTAAAAGCAAAATGGAATATCTCGATAATTATTTGTTGCTATTGTTACTACTGTTATTAGCATTATTATTATTATTATTATTATTATTATAGATATGATCCCTCAGGTGATACAAAAATTGTCCAGAGACAGAAAAAATGAACACCTGGAACGGTTACGTCTCCTCCAAATGAGGCATAACAAACGTGCCACGGAACGCGACAGCTATTATTATTATTATTATTATTATTATTATTATTATTATTATTATTATTATTATTATTATTATTATTATTATTATTATTATTATTATTATTTTATTATTAGAATAGAACCAACGCCCTAACCTAAAGAACATTTCTCGCGCCTTACAAAATATTCCCTAAATTATGTGAATTATATTTGCAAAATGGTAAACGTTTAACACATTTTCATCCTTGCCTCACCTATAGCGGCCATTATTGACAAGAGTCAATTGGTCGTCGAGCGTCGCCGCAGTAGAACAATCCTTTACTAACCTGAATCCTAAACTCCGCAACTGCCAGCGTTCGTGTCTTAGTGTCAGGAAGTGCCAGTCCAAAGCCTGGATGAAGGAAGAGGGCGACGCTAATGAGCCTTTTATCCCACGGTGTCGTTAAACTTAAACTACTATACTATACTAGGCTACTGCCTGAAATCCCATAGAATTAGCACACTCATGGTGGCTCGTGTGACCCCGATAGCAGATGTCTGAACATCGTCCAAATCACTCAGAAACAGTGGCGAAATTGAGAAATAACTCCAAGAACGCGCAGTATGTTATGTAATTAATCAGCAAGAATGAAAACTAGCTAAATCTGCATGTGGCCAACTAAATGATGTGAAATGGCACGTTACAGAAACATGCGACATTTTGACCAGCCCACATCCACAGCTAACTAGAGACAAGGTCTCTGCTGCTACACATAGTTAATTTTAAAACGTGCTAGAATTATGGGAAAATTGGTTCATCGTTCATACGATTTTTATTTTATTTATAATGCCTCACCGGTAAAACATATTTCGAAAATTTCGAGCCAGATTGAGTCCCACACAGCTCACACTTATCAACAATAGTATAGTTAGAATTCCAGATTAGACTCGAATTTGCAACACGCTTTAAGCAAGGGGTCGTCCATTAATTATGTCAACAAATTTTTAGGCAGTTTTTGACCCCTCCCCCCTTGTCAACAACTGTCAAACATTGACGGACCCCAAAAACAAATTATGTTAACAATCCCAGAAACCCCCCTACAAAAATAAACACAATGGCTAAATACATGTAGAATCATTTTTACACTAAAATGCAATCTCGAATTTCAAAATATATGAGTTTAGTTTATTACCAGCTTTTTAGTAGTATTAAACATTAAGCACTTTACACATTTTTAGCATTACTTAGGCCTAATGTTTTCGCTACCATTTTGAAGGGTCTGTGTTGATTCATTGAAAAAAATTTGTTGACGTCAAATTGTACCGAACCCTCCCCTTGTCAACAACTGTCAAAGTTTTCAAACCTCCCCCTATTTTGTTGACACAATTAATGGACGACCCCAAGTCTGTAAGAGAAAATGTGGTTTCAATTGGTCCATTAATAAAGAACCTAGTTGTCGATCTTCATAAAAGTAGCACGTTTTTTTACAAGTGGGCTATTGTGCATCAGAAAGTTCTCTATGCTGGTTTTCGCTTAGCTTTAAACGAAGTAGCATGAAAGTACTGTAACAGTTGTTGAATTTACTGGCGTCTGAAGACGTGCGTAAAAGCAACAATTATCTCAAAAGTGCAGTTTGATTACGCATTACCACCACCGTATGATGTGGCTGGCTAAAAAGGTGAATTCATAAATCCGTAAAACACTTTTGCAGTAGGCCTATATTCACTAACGTAGTCCTCATTCCGTGCATCCTGTTTTATCATCATTAGCGTCATCATCATCGTCATCATCATAAGAAAACTTAGGCAGTATTCACTAACTACTCATCATCATCATCATCATCATCATCATCATCATCATCATCATCATCATCATCATCATCATCATCATCATCATCATCATCATCATCATCATCACCTTCGCTTAATGATCTCAAAGATTGCCACATATTATAAGATTAACCTGAAGTTAACAAAATTATTGTTGCACACATGGCAGTCCCAAAACGTTCTGCCGTTTGGTCCAGAAATACAAGAATAGACCAAAGTCCAATATAATTAGTGCCGTCCAAATGCAAAAGATGGCGACGAAGAACTTCAGAGATCGTATACTAAACTTAAACTATAGGAAAAGAGCTTAACTAAATTAAAATAAATGCACACAAAATGATGACCTACTAGCCTATAAGCAAAGAATCTAAGTTATTTAAAGAACGCAAACTGCATAACCTATTACATTTTATACGGTCTTTTGATATAAAAACTATGTAATCGCTTTTTAAGTAAGAAGCAAATTAGGAAACATTTCGAAGGTGCATGCGTAATGTAGGCCTATCTCACTTAAACGGCCAAGGCCTTGACGATAAAAGCCTGGTATTTGGTGGCGTATAGATGTCCTACATAAGTTACCTTTCTATTTGACGGACTAGGCCTATGCCCAATATTGAGAGAAATATAGAAATAACGAAAACCAGAGGTTAAAATCTTTGATTATATCGAAACGGTAATCAGCGATTTGAAATTTACTTACAAAATATAATTTTAGAATAGTCAACATTGAGCAAATATGATCGAGTGCTATCCAGGATACCCTTTAGCAATCATTCTCACAGCGCTCATTTCAATAGGCTATACATAAGACTTTTAATAGAAAAACAATAATTAGAAGCTTAAAATGAGGTTAAAATAAGAGCGGTGTGTAAATAAAGATTAATTAATTATCAGTGGATAATGCTACACTGTAAATGAATCGAGTGTAAAAATAACGGTAGATCGACTGGCAGCTAAGAACACGGTGCAGAATGTAGAAATATACGGCAGACCGTCGCCATATATAGACCGTTAAAATAACTGTTCACGGCCGTAGATTTTTACACTGTATTTAACGGAGGCCGACTGTATTCTAGCATTACCTGCAGTTTTCCACCGTAAAATTTAACTGTGAAAGAGGGTAGAAACTATCCTATTCACCGTGAATGACTGTATTTAGGTTGTAGTTTACAGTAGTCTGCCGTTGATTATACTGTCAATGACAGTGGGCATAAACATTGTTACATTGTATTGCCGTTGATGGGTACTGCCAACCACTGCATTTCTTACGGTTGTCTAGTGTAGTGCTCTTGATATTTACAGTCTTCAGCAGTCTTTTTATACAATGCTGCCGTTGATTTTTACAGCGAACGTCCATTCATTCTGCTTATTTTTTTCTTTGAACCAGTTTTCAACTTAATCATTTGTTACAAGTAAATTGTGCAAACACTGCCTCAGGTACATATTATAATAGCTAATTCAGTGAATGGAATAATATTAAAATTTGTTCTGTCCGTTATTCTTTCTTTAAGCCTGTTATCTTATTCTAACACTTCATCCTTATGGCTGCCTCTCATGCTATGTATCTCAAGGAACTGTTCTTTATCCAAACTTAACGAGTTAACTTAGAATAATAACAAATAACATGTACAGCATTTTAACTTTTATATTATTTATTTCATAATGACAAAAGTCACTTTAAATCAGTCAACCCAAAAGTTTTTAACAACACCAAAATGAAGACAAATACTACAAGAAGTCTGCAAATATTACATCTCTTGATACACAAGATTTAGCACCAAAATTGTCCAGGACATAATAAATAAATGCAGTTTCAAACAATATTATAAAACAAAGAACAAACTAAATTTAAACCTTATAGCGGAAAAACGCACAGCCTTCTGTGACTTCGGCCAAGAAAAGGGACAAATTGTCGGGAATAGACTAACAGTAACAGTTTTCATATGCTGATATCATAAGAATGTCATGGAGAAACAAGATATGTAAATGAAAATTACTCTCAAATGTTTTACAGCATTTCTTAAATGGGCATTCAATTGCCGTTCCTGAAATTATATGCGATTTCAAATGTGTAAGGTGAACAGTCAAATTGTTAGAAATAAATGAGCATAAGATAACATTACATACGAGACTTGTACCATAATGGTGTACCACCTTATGAAATTTTACCTTCTGGTTATGTAAACCATGCATTCATAAAGCATTGTGCGTTAATAAAACACTGTAGCAAACTTGTGCGTTAATAAAACACTGTAGCAAGTGAGCTAATAAAACAATGTAGCAATTGCGTTAATAAAACACTGTAGCAAGCGAGTTAATAAAACACTGTAGCAAACTTGTGCGTTAATAAAACACTGTAGCAAGTGAGTTAATAAAACACTGTAGCAAACTTGTGCATTAATAAAACAATGTAGCAATTGCGTTAATAAAACACTGTAGCAAGTGAGTTAATAAAACACTGCAGCAAATGAGTTAATAAAACACTGTAGCAAACTTGTGCATTAATAAAACAATGTAGCAATTGCATTAATAAAACACTGTAGCAAGTGAGTTAATAAAACACTGCAGCAAGCGAGTTAATAAAACGCTGCAGCAAGTGTGTTAATAAAACACTGTAGCAAACTTGTGCATTAATAAAACAATGTAGCAATTGCGTTAATAAAACACTGCAGCAAGCGAGTTAATAAAACACTGCAGCAAGTGAGTTAATAAAATACTGTAGCAAACTTGTGCATTAATAAAACAATGTAGCAATTGCGTTAATAAAACACTGCAGCAAGTGAGTTAATAAAACACTGCAGCAAGCGAGTTAATAAAACACTGCAGCAAGTGAGTTAATAAAACACTGTAGCAAACTTGTGCATTATTAAAACAATGTAGCAATTGCGTTAATAAAACACTGTAGCAAACTTGAGCGTTAATAAAACACTGTAGCAAGTGAGTTAATAAAACACTGCAGCAAGCGAGTTAATAAAACACTGTTTTATTAACACATGGACAAAACAGCATCTAAAGGAAACATTACTGGAAACTAGAATCAGAGTGGATATGGCTATGACTCAGCCATACAAACACTGAAGAAAGTGAACATGAACAAACTAAGCAAAGTAAACAAACTTAACAAATCAAACAATCCCAGTAGATCTTAAGATGCAACAATGAATTTTTAAATTTTATTGGATTTTACCAGATTTTAATATAAAAATGTAACCTCTCTCTACCTGATGCATTAATTACATATTTTGGCCTTAATACATCATGTGGCATATAGTTTGCAATACAGTTAGCCAAAGGAGCAGCTGCATTAAATAAGCACAAAAATCAGTAATCACAATTTAATCTAGTTCGAGACACGTGGTAAGATATCTTAGATATGCCAGCAACTTCACGTGGTTTGGTCGAAGCAAAATCCAAATCAACAGTCACTAAGTTTCGAAAATGGATTAACATTCCAGACTCTTGAAATAAGAGTGGCCACTGGCCATGTTGGTTGAAAGTGATGAACAGTTTTGCATTTATTGATATCATAATGCTGCAAAAAGGTGAGATCCATTAAATCATTAATAACATCCATCTGCCAGGCCCCTCCCTTCACCAAATTTTCTAGCCAATTCAACTAGCTTCTCCAACAAAGATTCCAAGGTTCCATCACCTGGAATATCTTTTGGATTGCGATTCTTGGCCAAGGTCACGTGTACAAATTATACCACTAAAACTGCTCGAGAATCAATAATCATGCAGTAACTTCAATTAGTCCTGAACAAAGTTTTTACAGGAATATTAATGATTATGTATACTGTGTATGGAATTACTGTTTGCTCTAACTGGTATACAGTAGCCATTTTCCAAGGTTTTTCAAGACCTAGTTGTAAAACCTAAGATTTTTCATGGTTTTCCTGCATGGCCTGGAAAACCGAAAATGAATTTCAAGGGTTTCCAGAAATCAAGACCGCTTACGAATGTAATGTAACATAACAAGACATTTCTAAAGAGCCACTTAAGAGACACTCAGAAGAGCTCAACACATGGCCAACAGCTGAAAAACATGCATCTTTAACAGTCTAGAGAAACCAAATCGTCCCCTTGCAGCATTAATGTCACGATCAGAGGGTGGAAGAGCAGCCCATATCTGTGGCGCCGCTAGTGAGAAGTCCTGAGAACCTTGGGATTGGTCGCAGGACAGATCTGATCGGTTTCTTGTTTATTATTGTCCACTTTGGACCCCTTTGATTGATCCAAAATATGCATCTAAAACAAACAAACAAACAAATAGAATTCAGTAATAAAATTGTCTATAGAGTGTATATGCAGAAAGGTATTCTGAAACTGAGTTTTGCTAAAAAAATCTTTTTTATAAAAAAGCCAAAGGGATTAAAAATGGCTTTGACTGACAATAACTGATGGATGTTTAGTCAGCACTTCTGTAGGGTACATTATACTTTCTCGGGCACGTTTGACATATAATATGTTCTGATAAAATACTAGAATTTATTAAGCTCACAAGAAGTAATAAAAACAAATGATAAAATAACAACAAAATTAATTTAACCCAAGAACTACATTTGCCATGTCAGAAAATTGTCAGAGTCAAAGCGATGCCACCAACCACCAGGCCTCCTCCCATAGTGATAAACCCTGCTACTGTCAGCTGCTCATTCAAAGTTTTCCTTGCTCAAATGACCACCTGGCAGCAGTTTAGATGTGCTGATAGTATAGCAAGAGTGAGTCACCAGGATACCTAATTTGGGTCCGATTTTTATTTGCCAACTAAATCCAAATATTTTCAACAATCAACACCTCCAAAAACACAGAAAATGATTAATTATTTCATTTTTAAAGCTAGTTATGCCCAGCACTGCTTTAAATAGAAATCATAACTGGTTTGGTTGCTGGTTTCAATAGTGTGTGCTGTTAGAAAAAAATCAATTTGCAATCTGATCAAATGGAGCATTAACTCATAAATGTTATATTTAAGTCATTGCATCTTTGCAAAATGTCTACAAGTAGCATTAGTTTGGATTTGCCAATTCATATTACAGAAAACTGGTGCCATTGCTGGATAATCATTCGCTGGGATATCATTTCTGTGCTGATGATACTAAAATCTGCACTTCATTTGACAGTCTACCATGCGACTCATCTGTACAGCTGTTGTCTGCTGTCTTTGATGAGGTACAGTCCTGGATGGCATCCAGTAACTCTTCCTTAACCCATCAGACTAAATTTCTGCTACTGGGCACTCCACAGCAACTTAAAAAATTTGATCGGCTTAAGTCACTTAAACTGGGTGACTCAACTGTTCAGCTGGTCGATGCTGCATGTAACTTAGGCGTCGTTTTAAGTTCTACCACGTCTCTCACTGGCCATGTAAACAGTAATTGTAAGTCATCCTACATGTTTGTTTGTGACATACGCAGAATTAGGAGTTATGTACCCATGTCTGTGAGGATATCTCTGGCAAAATGCATTAGTTTCCAGTCACCAAGATTACTGTAACACACTTCTTACTGGTATCAAAGTTTAACATGCTGAAGCTGCAGCGGGTTCAGAACTCTTTGGCTAGAGCCGTAACTAATACATGTATCCAAATATGAACATATAACCCCATGCTTAAATCTTGCACTGGCTTCCTGTTCAGCAAAGAATTCGTTTCTTCCTGGGGCTCATAGTTTATAAAACTGTAAACTCTGGCCAACCACAATATTTAAAATCAGTTCTTATTCCCTAGACTTATCATTATTCAATGAGGTCATCTGTTTATTTTTGTCTGGTCATACCTAAATCAAGAACTGTTCTCAAGTGGTGAACGGGCTTTTTCAGTTGCTGGGCCTAGTTTTTGGAACTCTCATCCTGTGTCTCTGCGTCTCACTAAGTAGTTTGTGTCATTTCGTTTTCTGCTGAAAACTTACCTCTTTCAAATTGCTTATCTGCCGTAGGCTGCCTCTCTGTCTCTTATGGAATGACCTTCTGGATGTTGACCTGATTACGGCATGATATTTTGAATCGTACTGGCAGAAAGCAGGATTTTGGCCTGCAATTTTAAACAAAACAACGCAATGTTATTTAAAAATTCAGATTTCCAATCTTCAGAAATCACACTCATATTATCATCACAATCAAAATAATCTTCATTAATGCATTCATCATTACTGTCACCAAGGTCCAAATGTGAACTTAATATTTAATATTCCAGCATCAGAGTTTGAATTTTTAATGAAGAATCTAAATTTTTGTGACATCGAGAAACATGAAATGTAAATGATGATTTCTTTGCAAATAATTTTACAGCACTTCTCAAATGGGAAGTCAAGAGCCGTTTTATGAAAGAATATAGGATTTCAAGTGTGCAAGATGAAAACAAAAGTTAAATTGTTAGAAATAAATGAGCACGTGGCAACATTACATACGAAACTTGTACCGTAATGCTCTACAATCTTGCGAAATTTTACCTTCTGATTTCTTAAAACATGCATTCGTAAAGCATTGTGCGTTAATAAAACACTGTAGCAATGAGCAAAACAGAAAAAGAAATATTGCTAGAATTAGCGCGAATACTATGACTCAGCGATACCAACACCGAAGACAATGAACGCGAACAAACTGGGCAAGTCAAAAGTCAAAAAATTCCAGCAGATGTCAAACACAGAATAAGAAGTAGAATTAGCTGAGCGACGGTCGACTGCAACAATGAAATATTTGAAATTTAATTGGATTTTACCACATTTTCAGTTGGTTGAAATGATCCTCACGCGCCATAATCGGGAAACAAAGGAACTTCGACATCCCTGAAGTCAAATACTCTCGAAGCCTTCCAACGCGTTGCCAGCTAAACTTTTATAGCGCATAATTTTATCTTAATAAGTACGACTAACACGCAGCAAGTGTTTATTTATTTAATAATTCATTGAAGGTTACCATAATAGAGTACAGTCCAGTCCGAAAAATCAATCCATAGAAAATTAATGTGAACTATAATTTCATTATATTTATATTATTTCATCTTAAAAATTGTCTATGAAAGTTTAAATTATGACAAACATTTACACGCATTGTAACGAGTACAGTCTGTAAGCATTAGCCGACATGGGCTGATATCTCCCATAACGCGAATTTCGTCTTCAAGTTCATTAACCATTTCTAAGCTTAAGCAGAATTTAGCTTAATAAAAATTTTGGTTTTTGCTAGATTAGTATTTTTAATAAATTTTAAATCTCTCTATTTCGGTCTCCCATTGTATTTTTTAACACATCTGTCAGGCAGCGCCGAGCCTTCTCGATTGTTGGGCCCTCAATCTGGAATGGATTCCCACTTAGGCTGCGCTTGATGCCTCGCAGCAATATGCCTGCTTTCTGCCGTTTGCTCAAGTCTTCTTTGTTTAGCCGTTACTAGGCTGGGAGCGCCTCTGAGTAGGTTCTTCGAAGGGGCGCTATATAAATTCTCGGAATTAATGAATTGATGAAAGTATAAACTATACATATGTAAGTAGAACTTTGTGCTCGCGTACCCTGTCTACGTACACTGATCGTCTTGAAGGAGACAACTGTCATTAGGCCTATCCCGTAATTACTAAATGCAGCAATAATACTTCGGAAACTGTTATTTTTGTTACAACGCATCCCGAATGAATATTAGGCCTATTAGCGCAATAAATAATTCAAATATCTCAGTTTATATTTACACTAATTTCATTGTCTTAACAGGCGATAGGCGTATGCCAGGTTTACTATAATATACCAATTTCATAAATGAACTATTTCTAAACTTTTATTCTAATATGACTTCAATTAAATTATTTAGGCCTATGGCAAATAAAAACTAACATTCAAGAACGTATAAAACAAACATGAAAGTCTATTTTGGTATGAGTAATTGGTGGTCACATTGAAATTTACTAAACTTTACCTTGCGAGATCTAATTACTGTCTAATACCGTTTTATTAAGAAACCGCGAAATTTACAGTGAGCCAACCCAAATTTACTGTGAGCCAACCCAAAAAACAGCGGAATACTGTATAAATTTCCAACGGCCGTAGACTGTCGAAGAAAACAGTATTCCACAGTTTTTTTAACGGTAACATCTTACAGTGTAGCTAAGCAGTGTGGAGAATATTATTGTCGGAGGTTCAGAATACCAATACTTTTAGCAAGTTTAATCGATCTTTGCCTTATGTATTATAGGCCTATTGCTTCCATATGACGTGAAAACAATGTCGATGAAGACGCCAAGATATTTAAAAGAAGCGACTTGCAATTTGCTCGTTGTCAAATTTTGGCAAGGTATCACTTTTGCATGTGAGCAAAATATAACAGTATATTGCGTTGCTTAAATTATAGGATAATCAGATGGGTATATTTCACAACCGGGGGCTAATTCAGAAATAGAATTAGAGAAAAAAGTCATGCAAAATTTAAAACATTTCTTACACAAATATTTTCATGGCAGTGATGAAGCATACTTAATATTGAGCAGAGCTTAAATTTTACAGATTTGGCCTAATTTTTCATTTTAGTTTTTTTACTATATGAAAAACATACAACTGTGATTCCTAAATATTTACAACTCCGTTACTTCTGAAAATTGTCAACAGAAGCAAACATCCATATTGATTTCTTGTTGGTAAAATCAGTGCAGACATGTTCTCTGATATCGAAGATGTCAATTCAAAAAACGAGAGTTTTAAATTTATTCCACAGATGGCAGAAACCCATTCGTAACGGTGTTGTAAGCAATAATTGAAGACAGAGGGTTTTATTTATTTTCTATTTATGTAGTTCGTTAATAAGTTAATAAAAACCATATAGAGCAATGGATATATGTAAGTTAATGATCTAAAAACTATAAAACATCAGCTCAGCGCTTCAACTATTACCCTAACGTAACGTTGAATTGACTCACCATTAGAAACGACAATGAAATTTCGGGTTAAAATTGGACTTTATCATTTTTTTCTCATACTAATCTTCTAAATAATATAATAGTAATACTTTTTTATAACTAACTCATGACCTGCAATGTATTTAAAAATTATAAATTATAATTTTACTCACAACCGTACAAGCCGTACAAAGGAGAAGACGGAGATTTCTCTAATTTGCTGCCGGTTGTGAAATATACCCAGATATCGATTGATTCAATTTAATTAATAATATTGATTCAATTTAATTAAGTTCGCCGCTAACAAACTCAAGCAAAACATGCACAGATTTGTTCGATAAAAAGCAATTGCATCATAAGCGATTAAAATACATGTAAATGAAATATTGGTTTATTTATTTTAATCGCTTGCGATTGCAGATGATTTTTAGCCGACAAATCCTTGCATAGTTTGCTCTTATATAAATGTATATATAATACTGTATGTATAGCCTATATACGGCCTGCAGATCGTTGGGGTATTCAATATATATATATATATATAGCGCATTTTAACGTTAACGCTCAGTATAGGGAATGTATTAAATTAACCACCATGGCTAAGCATTCTATAATGGTGTTAAGTATAGGGGTAATTTGCGGGGGTACGAGGGTTACCGTACCCCCACTTTTTGGACTGGGATACCGTTCCACCCACTTTCATACCAATAGGTCTGCACATTATTATTCTACTGGAGGAAGCCCTCAAGACTCAAAATAATTACCGACATCATCATTGTGATCGCCATCAACATCGTCATCTAGGCCTACTTTGTTATTATTAGTATTAGCAGTAGGCCATAGTATTATTAGGCCTATAATAGTTATTATTATTATTATGTTTGGAATATAAAGGACGCTGTTATAATTATTTGACAGTCTGGAAGAGAAAACAATGCGAAATTTGATATCCCACTTTCTAGACTAAAGCTAAGCCTATGGTTTTCAACAAATAATGCATATTCAAGAATCGTCACAAAAAATTAATACCAGACTCCTCGTTAGAGGAAGGCATCTTCATGATAAATTGTATTATATTACATTTATTTTTTGACTAGCAGAGTTTATATAAAATTGTATTAGCCTATATTAAATTTACTGTTGGATAGCAGAGTTTATATAAATCAAGTGAACCCTAACAATTATTTTTAATTATACATCTTTTAACATAGTTCTACATCTGTATAGAGCACATTGACAAATTAGGAGGTAGGCTTGGCGCATTAAAGTGCTCCCTAGCAGTTGACAGATAAATAGAAGGAGTTAATAGCTCGAAATATACCGACCATTGAAGAGCCGATATTAGATTTCTCAAAATTAATAAAGTTCTGCAGCAAATTGACAGGAATTTAAGCAGAAGTTAATAGATCAACTAAAAGGGTACGGCAGAAGCTCATAACGGTCGGCTGGCCTATTCCCAAAGCTTAGGCTAATTACGACGAATATACAAGTCAAATTGGTTTCATACATAATAGCCTCTGAGTAGGAATCTAAAAGGGGCGCTATATAAATTTTGATTGAGTGATTGATTGATTAGCAACAATAACGACAATGCACTACAAAAGTAACACTGCAATCGAATCTTGTCCTAGGCCCACAATGGCGTATACCGACTGGATGCATTTCATGCAAAATATAATTATATTGCGTTGCAAATTATGTTTTCTCAAAGCCAGTAAATAATTAGTTAAATGTGAATCTTTAACTGCTTCCTTTTCGACCGTTTAGAATTGTTTTAATTTACATTTGAGTTTGTCTGAACCGAAGGAAGGACTACTAACCTGCACATTACAGACTGCGATGCAAAATTTCTCTAACCACAAATCCCTTAACTGTCAATCAATCAATCAATCAATCATAGAAAAGTATCTATCGCCTCTTCAGGACTCTACTCAGAGGCGCTCCCAAGCCAGGCCTGATCATAGAGAAAATTCTTCAATAGGGCGTAGAAGGAAGACGAGTGAATACGAGGAGGTAGGCTAAGGAAAGATGGCAAGTCATTCCACGTTGTTGGACCGACGTCAGAGAATGCTCTGCACTGCATAGTAGCAGTGCGGGCAAATGGAATCGAGAAGTCACCCTGAGAAGAGGAACGGAGGGCTGAGCGACCCGTAAAAGAGGAAGAGAGAGTAAAGATGGAACATAAGTAGCGAGGAGTTGTATCCAAGACGCTTTACCAGATGAGAGAGCAAAGCCGATACAGGATACGCTGCCGGAGGGGAAGCCAGTGTAGAGTATGATGCATATAGGAGGATACGCTACCATAGCGAGGTATGGAACCAACAAGGCGCGCCGCAGACCGCAAGACCCTCTCAAGGGAGGACAAGCCGACTTGAGAAAGACCAGTGGAAAGAGAAGAGCAATAGTCTAGACGAGAGCAGACGAAGGCATGGATAAGAGTAGAGGCAGTAGAGGTTGAAAGAGAGCTAGCAACGAGCCTAAGCTGTCGAAGATGGTAAAAGCAGGAGCGAGACAGAGGAGAGGTGTTTAGTAGAGGTTAGTTCCTGCTCAAGGATGACACCAAGGTCTCGTACAGAAGTAGAGAATGATATTAGAGGAAATTCAGCTGCAAGAAGGTTTAGGTCAAGTTTTGCCAGCTGATGGCGGGTACCCAGCCATATGAACTGGGTCTTAAGAGGATTAAGTCTCAGGCTATTGGAAGAAAGCCAGGCAGACTGATGTCAGTTGCATCAATGAGCTATAGGCACTCGATCGTTGTTTGCCTATGACCGACTTCTACGTTGTTGCAGCAATGCTTGATCGATCTCAGCGAGCTTTGAGTTCTGTCTAGAGTTACCCAATTGAGCAGGATAAGACGGCGGCTGACTTACTGAAAGCAGCGTTGCATAAGTACGTCGTTGAAGTGGAGGCAACTTTCAGGCCAATGGCTAAGGGTAAGGCTAACCAGTCAACAACTCGATGAGTTGGAAGAAAGCAAAACTCGACCAACACGTAAAACATGCAACTTCCGAATCGTCAGTCGAAAGGGAAATTCAACGTTCAGATGTTTCTTCGGACGACGATTTGAACGTTACGTATCCGAAGCCGTCACTCACATCTCGCGCGAACAATTCTGCCACTGCTTGCAACCATTGGAATGAATTTTCTGTGTTGCCGGTCTCACAATCACTGCGAAGTTCACTCAAACCGTCGTCTCTTGACAAGATACTATTCATTCACGAAAACTCTCAATTTGTATAGCAGACTAAAACTTCAGTGCAAGCAGCTTGAGTTCATTAACTGCTTCTGGTACTTAAACTATAAAACTGCACTGAAAATTAATATGAGACCAGACAACTGCAAAAAATAATAGTTGAACATGCATATCTCTATAATGTAAGTTCTTTGCTGAACAACTTTTACAACTATTACAACATTTATGCGACGCTAATCCAGTGTGCCGATAACTCCGCGCCGCCGCCGCCGCCTCCGCCGCCGTCGAGTTTTTGGTCGACGGATCGCCGCCGCTGCCGATCAAAAATCACTGGTGCGCCGCCGCCGACAATATGAAGTCGGCGCAGAGCTCTAGTTTGGAGTAGAGAACCTTTAGGTGATAAGAAGATGATCCTGAGGCAGATGACGGTGGCGGTACTGGCGGAGGAACTGAAAATATGCGGAATTCAGGGAAAGGTTTGTTCCAGAGTTGAGGTGCAGTTTGGGATATTGCTTGCTTGGAGAACTTGAGGCGAATAGTGACCGGGACGGGAGAGAGTGAGATACATGTAGGAGGAGGATGGGATAGAGCTGGGTGGCTGGATGATGAAGTGCTGGTGAAGGTACTTAGTCTGGGAGTACTGTAGTGAGTTGTATACGTTAGCGATAGGACTTTGAAGTTGATGCGCACATGGATTTTCATCCAGTGGAGTGATTGAAGAACGGGAATGATATGATGATTAAAAGTTATTACAGTAGTCGAATTTAGCAGTATGGCAGCCATGCAAGGCGCCCATCTGACTTACTGTTCATTTCCAACGCAGCCTAGCCAATGACAGGCTGATTCGACCTCTTGGGAGGGTATAGCGGGATGGGTAGCGGGGAGGGTAGCGGGTATTGAAGCCGCCTCCTACTTGTTGTTCTATTCTTCACGGCAGTCAGGGAGTCAATCTATCTTACTTTCACACAAGCTAAACATCTGCTGAGTTCAAAATGTGTGAGTTAGTATAATAATAATCTTCGTTTATTGATTCTGACTAACATGAACGCAGTTTGATTACAGGTGATAGTATGAACTGATGACGACAAGTTATTACAGGATTCGAATGTAACTGTATGGCAGCTAAGCAAGACGACCATATGTCGTGCTGCTCAATTTATCAGCGCCATATGGCGAATGGAAGGCCGAGTCGACCATTGGGAGAGTACCAGGAATCGATACCGCGTCCATTGTGACCTCCTGTTCTTCGTACCGGAGTGTTACCATTCCTTAAACCCCTTCAACAGATACATAAGAAGCTAATCCTCTGCGAAAACATTCTCCATATCACCAATCATATAGCTCAATACTACGATGCTGTATGGCTCTAACTCGCCAGTACAGACTAAAATGCGACATAGCTTTCCAGTCACGTTTAGAATGAACTGCCTTATCATTCTAATTAAAAACTGCAAATGAATACGTCTCCCAAGTTTGGACTGACGTGCGAGTATTTTGCCTGGCTTCGCCCACTTGAATCTCTGTTATAAATTCGCTTTACATAATTATGAACGTTGTTGAATTATCATGAACTTCAAGTCCGCCTCTGCTCGTCTATGTTCTAGTGCCAGGAAGCGCCATGCTCAAGCCTTGATGAAAGAAGAGGGCGACGGTAACGATCTTTGTTATCACACAGTGTCGTTAAACTGAAACTGCTACTACCGTCTGAAATCCCTTAGAATTGACACATCCATGGTGGCTCGTGTGACCCCGATAGCAGATGTCTGAACATCGTCGAAATCACTCAGAAACAGTGACGAAAGAGAGAAATAATTCAAAGAACGAGTAGTAAGCCACATAGTTAAAACGCACGAATGAAAACACGCTAAATCTGCTTGGGACCAACTAAATAATCCAAAATGAACGTTAAAGAAACATGCGATATTTTGACCAGGCGACTTCCACAGCTAACTAGAGACAAGGCTCCTGTAGTTAATTAAAAATGTGCAAAAGACAATAGGCCCTATAACTAGAATTTTGGGGAAATTGGTTCAGCTTGTATGATTTTTACTTCATAGTGCCTCACCCGAAGTTAAAACATTTTTTGAAAATTTCAAGCCAGATTGAGTCTCATACAGCTCGCACTTACCAACAATAGTTTAGCAAGAATTCCAGATTAGATTCGAATTTGCAAAACGCATTACACAAGTCTATAAACCAAAATTGGTTTTGCAATTGGTCTACTAATTAAGAACATTCCATCCACTCTACTTATCTTCGTACAGTAGCACTTCCTTTACAGAAGGGCTATTATGCATCAAACCATAGTTGTAAAAAACGATTTTTATGGTTTTTTTATTTTTGTCTAAAACTGCCGTTTTTGTCGTTTTTTATTTTTCCGTTTTTATTTTTGTATGTAACTTTATTTATATATTTAGGCCTACTGTATGTTATTATTTGTTTCATTTTATTTTTGTCTGATGTCCCTGACGTTGTCACCGTACCTTCAAGGATTCTGCTAATTTACGTCACTATTTAATGTCTTCATTTGAGAAATAAATAGCACAGTTCAAAAAATAAAATTTATCAAAGTTATCTGAATTTCTAAGTTATTCAAAAATGCGAAATGTTGTCTCTATACACAGTAATCTCCAATTCACTGATAAGCTGACTTATATTAGGCTACTCCATATCAAGTCGTTATAGGCTATATTAAAGTAAAAATTATAAGTACAATTTTTAATTAGGTAGGCTACACTCTATATTTACAAAGTTTAGTTTGAAATTGTGTTAGTTTTTGTCAGCATGGGCTTAATGTTCACAATTTACAGTTGAAAAGATTTCGATATTTTTAATTTATCCATTCTTTATCAAATGAAACTAATAAAAATAAAATAATTGTTCTAGATTAATGTTTCTTAGTGTTTACTTAAAAAAGCTGTGTTATTTTCTGATTAAAATGAAATTGTGTGAACAAGGTTTTTAATTTTTAAACGCATAACAAGATGTCACAAAGTCAGGTTATTTTTTCTGTTTTTCTGGGTTTTTACGTTTTTAATTTTTTTTAAACGACGTTTTTTCCGTTTTTAATTTCATTTTTACCGCTTTTAACAGCTATGCATCAAACAGTTCTCTATGTTGGTTATAACTTAACTTGAAACGAAGTAGCATGAAGATATAATAGTTGTTGAATTTACTGGCGGTCGAAGACGTGCGTAAAAACAACGATTAGCCTACATGTATCTCAAAAGCGCAGTTTGATTACACAGCACCACCACCGCATGATGTGGCTGGCTAACGAAATGAGTTCATAAATCCGTAGTTACACTTTTGCAATAGGTTATTAATTAACATAGTCCCCATTCTGTGCATACTCTGTGCATACTCTTTTATCTTCATTATCGTTATCAACATCATTATTCCGTAAGAACACGTGGCCAGTATTCACTAACTACTTACATGTATCATCATCAGCATCATCATGATCATCATTATCATTATCATCACCGTTGCTTAATGATCCCAAAGATTGTCAATTTGCCACAGCTTATAAGATTAACCCGAAGTTAAATAAATTATTGTTGTACAGATGGCAGAATAGATCAAAGTCCCATTTAATTAGGGCCGTCTAACAAATAAAAAAGCTGGCGACGAACAACTTCAAAGATTGTATACTAAACTTAGTTTTTACGAAACAGCTTAACTAGGATAAACCAGAATGGACAAAAATAATGATCTACCAAGCAAAGAATAAGAAAACTGCCCAACTTATTACATTTTACGGTCTTTTATTATAAAAAAAACTATGTAATCGCTTTTTAAGTAAGTGCAAATTAGGCAAATTTTGAATGTGCACGAGCAATATATTCCATTTTATCGGACCAAGGCCTTGATAATTAAAACCTTGCATTTGGTGGGGTAGATGTGCTACATAAGTTAGGCCTACCGTTCTATTTGACACAATATGACCAATATTGAGAGAAATATAGAAATACCCAAAACGCCAAGGTCTTCTTATTCTTCAAGGGCTTCAGTCACATCAAAACATTAATCAGCAATTTGAAATTTACTTACAAAATATAATTTTAGAACATTCAATTTTGAGCATATATGATAGAGTCCAATCCAAGATACCCTTTAGCAATCATTCTCACAGCGCCTCATTGCAATAATTTTTATAGATTAGACTTTTAGTCGAGAGAAATTATTTGCAAGCTTAAAATAAGGTTAAAATAAGAGGTGTGTGTGTGTATAATATTTATCAGTGAACAATACTAGTTAAGCAGTTTGGAGCGAGACAAAACATAGGCTATTTCCGGAGGTGTAGAATACCAATACTTTTAGCAAGTTTAATCGACCTTTGCTTATATGTATGGGTCTATTGCTTCCACGTGACGTGTAAACAATGTCGATGAAGACGCCAAGATATTTAAATGAAGCGATTTTGCTATTTGCTCGTTGTAAAATTTTGGGTGGGTATCACTTTTGCATGTGAGCAAAATGATACAGTATATTGCGTTGCTCAAATTACGGGATAATCAGATATTAATTGATTCCAATTAGCTGCTAACAACTCAAGCAAAAGCATGCACAGGTTCGTTATATAGATAAAAGCAATTGCATCATAAGCGATTAAAATAAAGGGAAATTAATTGATCCATTTATTTAAATCGCTTATCAATCAATCAATCAATCAATCAATCAATTTCGTTTATTCACAACACCAAGCCACCCAAGGTCGCAACTTGTTACAGGTAACAGATAGGAAAAATTGTCTAAGCTCTGACAGTTAGTTATTAAATGGGTTGAGATAGCAATTATTATCTCTGCTCTAACTAAGGAAGAATTATAGGCTGGTGGCAATGTTAAATGCTTATGATTGCAAATGCCCTTTATCTGACAAATCTTTGTATGTTTCGTTCTTATATAAACGGCTTGGTATACATGTAGATCGTTGGGATATTCAAGATATATAGCGCACTTTAAAGTTAGCGGTCATATACAGGGAATGTATCAAATCAATCGCCATGGCTAAGCATTCTACATTGTGTTAGGTGTAATTTGCGGGGTACGAGGGGCACCCACCGTACCCCACTTTTTGACTGGGGTACCGTACCGCTCACTTTTCATACCCATAGTTTTGCACATTATTACTCTCCCGGAGGAAGTACTCAAGACTCACAATTACCGAGCATTATCATCATCATTGTGATCGTCATCATCATCGTCATCTTCTTTGTTATTAGTAGTATTGGCAGTAAGCTACTAGACCCTAGTGTTATTACGCCTATTATAGCAATTATTATTATGTATGGAATATTTAAAACGCTGTTGTAATTATTTGGCAATCGCGAAGGGAATCAATGCGAAATTTAGTATCCCACTTTCCAGACCAAAGTTACGTCTCTGGTGTTCAGCAAATAATACAATGCTTATTCACGAACCGTCACCAAATACCAGACTCAGTGGCAGTGCTATACCATGGGTCGCGGAAAGGTCATTTGACCTGCCGATTTTACTCTGCCTTATGAACTGCCTGCTCACTTCCTGCTGCTGTGTAAAAAAATTTTAAATTTCTAATATCTTCTTTACATTTAAAACATCAACATCTGACCCATAAGATCACTAATACAATAATTATTGTTATACCTAAACGACTTTTACGTTTTATCAATTAGACAATAGAATTCTATTTCATTGATCTAATGCCGGTAGTATGTCGAACGTTCAAACTTGACATGAAGCGGTTATGTTATAGACATTTCTCAGAGGTCGGGTTGACTTTCTGTAATGTCGTGCATCTGATTAACATACCGTACATGATGTTCTTAGTAAGGTAGCTGATCAGTGCTTCCAAATCTTTAAAGATTAATAAAGTAACTAAAATTCAATGTTTTAATGCTGAATTGTTTAAAATTTGAATATGCTACCACATTTGGGCTATAAGCCTATAAGTGTTCAATAATAATGTTCTTCATTTTATATATCTAATTTATGCTGCTTATGTTGAGATTATACTGCATGAAGCGTCAAACTCAAACATTAATTTCTGCGACCTGCTGAATAACTCCCATGACTCTGACGCGACCTGCTCAAATTGTAGCCTATTGCTGGCACTGCCACCTACCAGACTCCTCGTTAAAGGAAGGCATCTATTTGATAAGTTGCATTATATTACTTTTACCGTTTTCTTGCAGAGTTTATATAAATCAAGTGAACGCATTACAAAATGCTCTTAATTTTTTAGGATAATATACATCTTGAAATATAGTTCTACATCTGTACAGAACACGTTGATTAGTTGGGAGGTATTGCTTGACGCATTAAGATGTTCCCTAGCAGTACTGTTGACAGATAAATAGAAGGAGCAATAGCTTGAAATATATCGACTATTTCAGAACCGATATTAGATTTGTCAAAATCAATACGGCTCTGCAAGAAATTTACAAATAATTATGCAGAAGTGAATAGATAAACAAAAAGTGCACAGTGTTCGGCCTCCCTATTCCAAAAGCTTACTTTACGACGAATATACAAGTCAAATTAATTTCCTACAGTACAAAAGCAACGATGACGAACGTCAATGCACTGCACAAGTAACACTGCAATCGAATCTAGGACCACAATGGCATGCCGCTGCACTTCATGCGAAATATAGCCTATATTGTGTTGCAAAGTATGTTTTCTCAAAGCCAATAAATAATTAGCTAAATGTGAATCTTTAACTGCTTACTTTTCGACCGTTTAGAATATTTTAATCTGCATTTGAGTTTTACTAAACCGAAGGAAGGAATATAACCTGCGCATTACAGACTACGATGCAAACTTCCCTTACAACAAATCCCTTAGGCCTATCTGCCATTATAATGATTATACATGTAAAGTCTCTATAGAGTCAGAAATACTAGACATGCATCTGCGTGCTAACTACTTGTCTGTCATTCGCAATCGCAAACTCCAATAGGTTGTCCATAGAGCGATGTCCACTGGAGATCCGAGTCCTGTTGCCAGAAAGACCAGACCAGACCAGACAGTGCATGCAGCGGTCACGGTTGGTTTCGCTCATGACGAGAAATGTTGGAAGGCGGATGATCGGAGGGTAGGAATTATTGAGGGGGGAGATCAGTTTGGAGTGGAAAAGCTATAGCATGATTAGTAGAGGATCCTGAGGCAGATGACGGTGGCGGTACTGGTGGAGGAACTGAGAATATGCGGAATTAATGGAGAAGTTCGTTTGAGAATTGAGGTGCAGTTTGGGGTATTGCTCGGTTGGAGAACTTGTGGCGAGTAGTGACTGGAGACGGGAGAGTACGACAGAAGACTAAAACACTGCGCATTGGCTAATGTGATGAAGTGCTCGCGAAGGAACTTTGGCTGGGAGTTCTGTAGTGAGTTGTAGCTTTAGGAAAGGATTGTGAAGTGGATGCGCTCATGGACTCTCAGCCAGAGAGTAGTGGATTGATTGAAGTATGGGAGTGATATGGTGGGGGCTTGTGTGTCATGCAGCGGTGTCAGGTCTGACGAGTGAATTTTGTATGAGTATTTATAGAGTATAGACCCTTAATTTGTGTCACTAATAGATCCACCATATTCGGGCGATACATAACACAATAACTGTGTACAATGTTCCATCAGCATATATGAGGTACTTGTGTCTAGATGCATAGTATGCGTATGCCCTGCTAGACCAGATGGCGTGGCGCCAACCAATACTATTACTGTAACAGTTGCTCAACTTCTTTGTCATTGTGCAAATTATTTTGTGTAAATGAAGATATTGCTCAGGGATACTATACATCTACAACCAGGTCATTTCGTCTCGAAAGAGAAGAGACACCTGTCTTTGAAGTGACCTCTGCCGCTAGTCATTGGCCTCATTGGGGGTCGCTTCAATCATAAATCCGTTGCAATGGTGAAATTTTCCTGTATTCACTAAGCACTCATGCACATTATCCGAATTCTACATGTGCATCATTTTCCTATCATTATCATCATCTTAGTTTAATGAATCCAAAATTGCCACGGATTTTAATGTTAAAGCTTGAGGGGTTGCCGTCGGTAAATCTGAATACCTGCTCTAGAAGAACACGTAACCGGAACCAGCTACGCCTCCTGAGNAGCAGAGTTCAATAGAGGCGCTAATCAAACAGCAATTTTAACCCTTTGCAAGCCACAGGTGTAAAATGTTGACACTGGAAACTTTTCACAAGCCACATAGGTACAACACTGCAACATTATAGGTGCACTTAACAAATGGTTGAATGTTGGGAACCAGTGTTTGTCCCAGGTAAATAAGTTCATCATTAACTAGGCTGATAAATGAGAACGTTTTTCCCAGGTTATTTTATACAGGTGTACAACAATTGCAGAGCTACTAGACGCTCTGTTTTGTTTACCATAAACATTTTACAGCCGCAATGGCGAATGAAGAAAAAATTTCGCATATTGTTTTCAGTAATTCTGAGTCAGATGGCGTTAATATTACAATATTTTTGTGCATTTTTGACTCGCTTGACCAACAGTACTGAAAGTAGCGTTTAAGCTATTAATCTGTTAAACTTTTCAAATGATTACGAGTGAAAGTAATACCAGCAGCAATATCGGGTAATGCTGCTTCAGCATGACTACATTTTTGCCCGCCTCCTATAAATGCTGATATAAAAATTTTACAAAAAGGGTTTCCTATTCATCATTATGATATATTTATTTGCACTTAATATATTTTCAAAGTTTCACAGTGAGAATCACTGGTTGAGATTCACTTTTTCACGAGGAGACAAATAATTGTGTAGCAAATGCTCTTAAGTGCTAACAATGCCCAGATGTAAAGGAATTGGACATAGAACTTATGACTTCTGCTCTAGGTAATTCAAAATGTGACTCTGCAATAGTTACTGGATTACATAACTTTACCAGGAGAAACCTCATTTGAGATCTACGCTTCCATGTCAAATGTTGGAGAGAATCATGAAGTCCTTTGACCTACTTTTACTCTCTGCCCTACCAAAGCATATAACTGTATGCCAAGCTTTACCAAAGTACCAATGATCCTTAGAGATCAGCAAGTGAGTGTTGAAAGAAGAAACAGTCCATTCAAAAACAATGGTTTACATACCAAGCCATCAACGGCATAGACAGTCAACTGAAATCTTTAGCTTTCACTGTGACCTAATAATAACTGAAGGCACCCCAGAGACCACTAACAAACAAATGAAAACATATACTACAGGTAAATATTCTGAGCAGATATCTTGAAGGGATGTAATATAATCTTCTAAATGATTAAAAATCTCAGCGAATTCAACTGAGATTTGTAAGAGTGCAGACAATTAAATTAATCTGCATCACGAACAGGCAATGCGTGGAACTAAGTTTCCCAGTTACTATTGTAGCCATTGCACTCAGCCATGAACTCCTATACAGATTTAGCATGCTAAATTTATATATAGGCGTTCATGACTTGACTCAACAGCAAGAGTAAGAAGCTTCAGAACAACTTGGGCTGATAAAACAGTGTTCTAAATGCACAGCATGACTTAACAATCCAAAGTGCTTCCAAATAGCATGCCTCTCTGTTAATTGCCAACTCTCAACAGACCGAAGTCTGCAGATCAGATTACCTGAAAGCCAAAAAGCCAAGCCTAAGCAAGGCCTAATACACAACATATTATAGGCTTGAAAGAGAGAGAGAGACACACAGAGAGAGAGAGAGAGAGACAGCCATAAACCTTAAACTCCTACAACAACACAACAAGGACCAACCAATGGACCCTCAACTGCTGCAAGAGACCTACTGAAACTGAATACACCACTAGCTCAGTATTAACAGACTGGCTAATAGGACTGTAGGCTTTGTGAATACAGCACAAAAGCAGCAGTATTCACGTCAGAATCTTAGAGTATAACTCTGTAACTTTTCTGGAACGATATCCTGGGCTGAAGTGCATCTGTCAAAAGCAAAACAGCACCAATGTGAGGTGCCAAAAGAGAACACATGTAAAGGAAGAGCAAAGTTTTGGTTGGACAACACTGAAACTGGTTTCTCCCAAGATAACTGTTGCCAGTCAGCCTTACAAGCTAAACTACAAAGTTCTTCCTTAGAAACGACCTGCAAAGCACTAAGTCATCATCATCATCATCATCATCATCATCATCATCATCATCATCATCATCATCATCACTCATCACCACCACCACCACCATCACCACCACCACCACCACCACCATCCGTTCCAGACACCAGCCAATTGGCAGTGATGAGTACGAATAAATGACCTCCACTATCCTCAGTCATTTGTCAAGTCCATTGCTCCCCTTAGTGTCAGTCCAAGTGATGTTATGTCCTCATTTATCTTATTGCAAACTACTAAGTAAACATACAAAACAAGTATAATAATACAACAAGAATCTGATAAGAGGATAAAGAACAACCCCTGCAGGCAGACAGCAAAATGGCACAGTAAGCATAACCAAAATCCTGAGGATGAAAAGAAGGCAAAGAAAATAAATAAAAACAGCAACAAGGTCTGATATGCAACCAGATCACTGAAATGAATAAATCACGGGTTCATTGTAAGATAAATAATTAAAAATTAAACCCAGACCAGACAACACGTTGCTAAACAGGACAAACGCCATGCCACTCAACCCGCTCTCTTTGTTTGAGTAAGTTTCCCTCTGTCTGCATTTCAGATTCGTAATCTTTCAAGGGTTCAGATTTGACGAGTTATCAATTTCAACCCATCATATCAGTGCAGTGGGGCTACAAAAGTCAAAAGGTAATACAGATAATAGGACCAGGAGTACAAGCACAGGAATGCTCAACTTAAAAAAGTCCCCAGGCTGGAACAGATTTAGACATGAGAGAGAAACTGCTGTACCAGTGCTATAAAACCTGGATGAAAACAGCACTGAAAATCGGGAGGGCATAAACAGATAGAAAGAAAGACACAGAGAGCGAAAGACAGACAGACAGACACAGACATCAAAACCAGGCTCAGCAGACTATCACTATGCCAGGGCTGGAGAACTGAACAAAGAAGGGCCAAATCAACTATTTACCTAAGTGTACAAACAAGCGCCCTTCTCATTATGTAAACCTTGTCTGCTTGTCATATCCAAGTCAGATCCAAGGCTTGGTGGTATAGCCACCTGTAGCACATATATAATCCAGCCAACAGATACTAAAGATACACAGTCATTGGTCAGGACATTAGTGAAAGCATCATATATGTATACGTAAACATAGGTGCAGGCAAACCTAGATATCTTGATACAGGCACACATACACACACACATACTTCCCTAATGCATACAGTCACCAGCAAACATATATGTATCCACATTATACACAAGTTTGCAAAAATCAGAAATAGCTCATATGCACACATTGATTTTCAGATACAGCAACCGAAAATTCATAAATATATAAAGTATGAAAATACATCATTTAAGCTACGAGACTGCTGCTTTGTAACAATGATAGCATCAACAAGTTCACATTTGTATGCATAAAAACATGTACAAATACATTTAATGTACCTTAAGTGCAATGTGTGTGCACAAGCATGTACACATCTATACACACAGCCAGGCAACCTACATAAATTCAAGTGTATAAAATTTATATAACATGCATATAAACACACAGGGAACGGAACTCGGCCTGCTGAAAGTATATATTGATTGGGCCTGAAGGAGGTAGTGGCTGGCTGGCATGGACAGCCTTGCGGAGGGAGAGCTTTCACACCTATTCATCCTATTCTGCTCAAAGCAGGCCTTTCTGTTTGCCCAAGTGTCAGACCAGAATACACAGGGTTTCAATTATTGAAAATCTATACATCTGGGAGCCTTGATTCTCAGTCAGTTAACCCCACAAGCAGCCCCCCTTCCCCTGCCCCACCAGTCAGTCGGTCCTTCTGCTAAACACACACAAAGCAACCAACAACACTAACCAGATGCCAATCAATTATCTAGACTCCCACTTAGGAGACATTTTTCAGACAGAAAGACCAGCATTCCCATGAGGAGACGTGAAGAGATTTCGCCAAGCACCAACTGACAGCCTTTTCATGTGAGAGAGCGGAGGACATGGGGCTGCACGCAAAAGAGCAAGGCTCCTCGGGCATTCAGTGACAGTTTCAGGTGCAAATGCATGGCACCAGACGAAAACAAAGCAACCTTTTCAGTCTAAGACAAACGAAACGACACGGACCAATGAAGATCAAACTGAACACGGATGACTGAAGAGAAACTGTAAAGTTACTTAGCAGACAGACTTACAGATCAACACACAGACAGACAGACAGACAGACCGACAGACAGGTAAACACATATCTGAATAGGGCGTTTCATTCACACACTGTCATTTCTTGATGCCTTAAAAAAGAACAGCAGTTGCTACAGCTTTGATAAAGCAACCAGCAGCAGTCTCAGCATAGTTCACTCCTTCCTCCAAAACAATAAATCCATTATTACAACCAGAAGAAGAAGAGCAGTCCCTTAAGTTATCCCTGAGGCAGCCATAGGTATGAAGTGTTAGTGACTTCATTTTCTTAGCCTCGGCATGTGAGGCCAGTCCTCTCCCTTGCCGTCTCATCTTCCACTGACAGTGTATAGTCAGTGTACTCATTATAACTGAGTTCGCTAGGGGGCACATGTGGAGCAGAAATCTCAAACCAAATTTCTGCCCTGGCAGGGATTTGAACCCCCAACTCTCGTTTGACAGTCCAGCATACTAACCACTAAATCCGTTATTACAACTAACACAGGCCATAACAGCAAATTAAACAGTTCACAGAAACTTTCAAATAAACCTCCAAAACGGTTTTCTCAATCAAATAACCTGATTAATTTCTGGTGATTAATGGCCACAGACTGAACAGCTCCTCATATGACTTAAGCACAGATCCTGGATCACCCAAAACAGCCAGATGATGATTAGGCCATTCCAATAAAACTGCTCACTGGCTGATAAACAAACACACACACCTACAGAACACAAATGATTTGTCTTTGTTACCCTTCTGTACTCGAAAGTCTGGATCACCTCAAGTATGGCAGACAAATGGGGTAAGAGTGTCATCTGCCGTCAGATTAGGGCTTTCACTGACAGATGCAGCAGCCAATTCTGACCAGTCAGATACAAAAGGGTAACAACAAAGACTTGTCACCCCCACAGAACAATGAGCAGGCAATTTCCCCGGACCAGATTCTGAAAAGTCTTTGTCAACATCCAACCACAGTCTGACAGACCATTGTTGTATTTATTGAAGAGCCTTTACTCCCTTGCTTGGCATATCCAAGCCCAGAGCTGAGCAGTAATCATACCAAAGTTCCAAGGGTCACTGAAATCAAAGGTCATAGTTCACATTTACAAGCTCTTGCTGTGCCAATTAACTGCAGTAAATGCCAATGCTTTCAGCGGTTTACATAGAAATTCAGTCACTCAAGTCAACGAGTCTGAAGTTAATGACCAGTCGTTGCTGTTGAGACTCAAACAAAGATCTTGTCAGCCTAACCACAGTTGACATTTTTATCAATCCACATCATCCAACAACCGTAGCTCTGTCTGATAAACAGGTGGTAGGTCATAATAAATGCTACAAGAACTTCCAACACCGCCTAGAAACAGGTGCTTGTGACCTAGATGAGAATGCCAATGCAGCTCAGCCTACAAACCGTACTTTTAACAATAATATATATGCCAGATATAGTTAGCTCTTGTTCTGGCCTTGGTTTTGGTCCCTTTGACCCATTAAGGGCAAAAATATATTTCATCAACCACTGAAGATAGAATTAATGGTTGAAGGAAATGTCCTTTAATTGTTTGCAGGTGCTTACATGTTTTTATAGGACAAGATAAATGTGATGCTGTGGCTTTATAAGTGTCTCATCACATTTCTTTATATATTTTGCTGATGTGTAAATAAACAGAAATATATGAAATAAAATTATATAAATAAATATTTGTTACTAATAGTGTTTCTTCAGTTACTCTTAGGTGACATTTAAAACTAAAGTCAGGCTACTGTCTTTGCCATTGCTGGTTTTGTGTGCAAACCACCGTTTTTTAATATACAACTGCATCTTTCAGTGCTCACTGACCCCACAATCTGGGTGGTATGACATCTTCAACGGTTACTGAATTTCGCATATGGTTATCTTTGGATGGGCAGACAGCTCTGAAGTAGTGGCATTGCCATTTTGGTGAAAAAACTTCAAAATTATCTCCAACAGGTTGCGTGGGACGATAGAGATCTCAAGCCATGCATCTACAGGTAGTCATATATATCATTCACTGCAGTGGCATTTTTACAATTCCCTAAAGCAGAAGAGCAGTCATAAACCTGCATGATACTGCTTTGTTTACATCTTGGCATAGCTAGCACTTCAAGCACTATTTGCTAAAGTGTGAAGGCTTAGACAATCTGAACCAACAATTTTTGTTGAAAAAGTATGAAAATACATCAGAGGCTGATGAATCTATCATATCAGTGAGTGAGCCAACCCTTTTAGTAAAATTTTTGTCCAGCCTTTATATAAGTGGTGAAACGACGTTTTTTCCGTTTTTAATTTCATTTTTACCGCTTTTAACAGCTATGCATCAAACAGTTCTCTATGTTGGTTATAACTTAACTTGAAACGAAGTAGCATGAAGATATAATAGTTGTTGAATTTACTGGCGGTCGAAGACGTGCGTAAAAACAACGATTAGCCTACATGTATCTCAAAAGCGCAGTTTGATTACACAGCACCACCACCGCATGATGTGGCTGGCTAACGAAATGAGTTCATAAATCCGTAGTTACACTTTTGCAATAGGTTATTAATTAACATAGTCCCCATTCTGTGCATACTCTGTGCATACTCTTTTATCTTCATTATCGTTATCAACATCATTATTCCGTAAGAACACGTGGCCAGTATTCACTAACTACTTACATGTATCATCATCAGCATCATCATGATCATCATTATCATTATCATCACCGTTGCTTAATGATCCCAAAGATTGTCAATTTGCCACAGCTTATAAGATTAACCCGAAGTTAAATAAATTATTGTTGTACAGATGGCAGAATAGATCAAAGTCCCATTTAATTAGGGCCGTCTAACAAATAAAAAAGCTGGCGACGAACAACTTCAAAGATTGTATACTAAACTTAGTTTTTACGAAACAGCTTAACTAGGATAAACCAGAATGGACAAAAATAATGATCTACCAAGCAAAGAATAAGAAAACTGCCCAACTTATTACATTTTACGGTCTTTTATTATAAAAAAAACTATGTAATCGCTTTTTAAGTAAGTGCAAATTAGGCAAATTTTGAATGTGCACGAGCAATATATTCCATTTTATCGGACCAAGGCCTTGATAATTAAAACCTTGCATTTGGTGGGGTAGATGTGCTACATAAGTTAGGCCTACCGTTCTATTTGACACAATATGACCAATATTGAGAGAAATATAGAAATACCCAAAACGCCAAGGTCTTCTTATTCTTCAAGGGCTTCAGTCACATCAAAACATTAATCAGCAATTTGAAATTTACTTACAAAATATAATTTTAGAACATTCAATTTTGAGCATATATGATAGAGTCCAATCCAAGATACCCTTTAGCAATCATTCTCACAGCGCCTCATTGCAATAATTTTTATAGATTAGACTTTTAGTCGAGAGAAATTATTTGCAAGCTTAAAATAAGGTTAAAATAAGAGGTGTGTGTGTGTATAATATTTATCAGTGAACAATACTAGTTAAGCAGTTTGGAGCGAGACAAAACATAGGCTATTTCCGGAGGTGTAGAATACCAATACTTTTAGCAAGTTTAATCGACCTTTGCTTATATGTATGGGTCTATTGCTTCCACGTGACGTGTAAACAATGTCGATGAAGACGCCAAGATATTTAAATGAAGCGATTTTGCTATTTGCTCGTTGTAAAATTTTGGGTGGGTATCACTTTTGCATGTGAGCAAAATGATACAGTATATTGCGTTGCTCAAATTACGGGATAATCAGATATTAATTGATTCCAATTAGCTGCTAACAACTCAAGCAAAAGCATGCACAGGTTCGTTATATAGATAAAAGCAATTGCATCATAAGCGATTAAAATAAAGGGAAATTAATTGATCCATTTATTTAAATCGCTTATCAATCAATCAATCAATCAATCAATCAATTTCGTTTATTCACAACACCAAGCCACCCAAGGTCGCAACTTGTTACAGGTAACAGATAGGAAAAATTGTCTAAGCTCTGACAGTTAGTTATTAAATGGGTTGAGATAGCAATTATTATCTCTGCTCTAACTAAGGAAGAATTATAGGCTGGTGGCAATGTTAAATGCTTATGATTGCAAATGCCCTTTATCTGACAAATCTTTGTATGTTTCGTTCTTATATAAACGGCTTGGTATACATGTAGATCGTTGGGATATTCAAGATATATAGCGCACTTTAAAGTTAGCGGTCATATACAGGGAATGTATCAAATCAATCGCCATGGCTAAGCATTCTACATTGTGTTAGGTGTAATTTGCGGGGTACGAGGGGCACCCACCGTACCCCACTTTTTGACTGGGGTACCGTACCGCTCACTTTTCATACCCATAGTTTTGCACATTATTACTCTCCCGGAGGAAGTACTCAAGACTCACAATTACCGAGCATTATCATCATCATTGTGATCGTCATCATCATCGTCATCTTCTTTGTTATTAGTAGTATTGGCAGTAAGCTACTAGACCCTAGTGTTATTACGCCTATTATAGCAATTATTATTATGTATGGAATATTTAAAACGCTGTTGTAATTATTTGGCAATCGCGAAGGGAATCAATGCGAAATTTAGTATCCCACTTTCCAGACCAAAGTTACGTCTCTGGTGTTCAGCAAATAATACAATGCTTATTCACGAACCGTCACCAAATACCAGACTCAGTGGCAGTGCTATACCATGGGTCGCGGAAAGGTCATTTGACCTGCCGATTTTACTCTGCCTTATGAACTGCCTGCTCACTTCCTGCTGCTGTGTAAAAAAATTTTAAATTTCTAATATCTTCTTTACATTTAAAAACATCAACATCTGACCCATAAGATCACTAATACAATAATTATTGTTATACCTAAACGACTTTTACGTTTTATCAATTAGACAATAGAATTCTATTTCATTGATCTAATGCCGGTAGTATGTCGAACGTTCAAACTTGACATGAAGCGGTTATGTTATAGACATTTCTCAGAGGTCGGGTTGACTTTCTGTAATGTCGTGCATCTGATTAACATACCGTACATGATGTTCTTAGTAAGGTAGCTGATCAGTGCTTCCAAATCTTTAAAGATTAATAAAGTAACTAAAATTCAATGTTTTAATGCTGAATTGTTTAAAATTTGAATATGCTACCACATTTGGGCTATAAGCCTATAAGTGTTCAATAATAATGTTCTTCATTTTATATATCTAATTTATGCTGCTTATGTTGAGATTATACTGCATGAAGCGTCAAACTCAAACATTAATTTCTGCGACCTGCTGAATAACTCCCATGACTCTGACGCGACCTGCTCAAATTGTAGCCTATTGCTGGCACTGCCACCTACCAGACTCCTCGTTAAAGGAAGGCATCTATTTGATAAGTTGCATTATATTACTTTTACCGTTTTCTTGCAGAGTTTATATAAATCAAGTGAACGCATTACAAAATGCTCTTAATTTTTTAGGATAATATACATCTTGAAATATAGTTCTACATCTGTACAGAACACGTTGATTAGTTGGGAGGTATTGCTTGACGCATTAAGATGTTCCCTAGCAGTACTGTTGACAGATAAATAGAAGGAGCAATAGCTTGAAATATATCGACTATTTCAGAACCGATATTAGATTTGTCAAAATCAATACGGCTCTGCAAGAAATTTACAAATAATTATGCAGAAGTGAATAGATAAACAAAAAGTGCACAGTGTTCGGCCTCCCTATTCCAAAAGCTTACTTTACGACGAATATACAAGTCAAATTAATTTCCTACAGTACAAAAGCAACGATGACGAACGTCAATGCACTGCACAAGTAACACTGCAATCGAATCTAGGACCACAATGGCATGCCGCTGCACTTCATGCGAAATATAGCCTATATTGTGTTGCAAAGTATGTTTTCTCAAAGCCAATAAATAATTAGCTAAATGTGAATCTTTAACTGCTTACTTTTCGACCGTTTAGAATATTTTAATCTGCATTTGAGTTTTACTAAACCGAAGGAAGGAATATAACCTGCGCATTACAGACTACGATGCAAACTTCCCTTACAACAAATCCCTTAGGCCTATCTGCCATTATAATGATTATACATGTAAAGTCTCTATAGAGTCAGAAATACTAGACATGCATCTGCGTGCTAACTACTTGTCTGTCATTCGCAATCGCAAACTCCAATAGGTTGTCCATAGAGCGATGTCCACTGGAGATCCGAGTCCTGTTGCCAGAAAGACCAGACCAGACCAGACAGTGCATGCAGCGGTCACGGTTGGTTTCGCTCATGACGAGAAATGTTGGAAGGCGGATGATCGGATAGATTAGGGTAGGAATTATTGAGGGGGGAGATCAGTTTGGAGTGGAAAAGCTATAGCATGATTAGTAGAGGATCCTGAGGCAGATGACGGTGGCGGTACTGGTGGAGGAACTGAGAATATGCGGAATTAATGGAGAAGTTCGTTTGAGAATTGAGGTGCAGTTTGGGGTATTGCTCGGTTGGAGAACTTGAAGTGAGTAGTGACCGGAGACGGGAGAGAGTGCGAGAGGAGGAGGAGGATCTGGGAGAACTGGGAGGCTGGGTGATGAAGTGCTCGCGAAGGAACTTTGGCTGGGAGTTCTGTAGTGAGTTGTAGCTTTAGGAAAGGATTGTGAAGTGGATGCGCTCATGGACTCTCAGCCAGAGAGTAGTGGATTGATTGAAGTATGGGAGTGATATGGTGGGGGCTTGTGTGTCATGCAGCGGTGTCAGGTCTGACGAGTGAATTTTGTATGAGTATTTATAGAGTATAGACCCTTAATTTGTGTCACTAATAGATCCACCATATTCGGGCGATACATAACACAATAACTGTGTACAATGTTCCATCAGCATATATGAGGTACTTGTGTCTAGATGCATAGTATGCGTATGCCCTGCTAGACCAGATGGCGTGGCGCCAACCAATACTATTACTGTAACAGTTGCTCAACTTCTTTGTCATTGTGCAAATTATTTTGTGTAAATGAAGATATTGCTCAGGGATACTATACATCTACAACCAGGTCATTTCGTCTCGAAAGAGAAGAGACACCTGTCTTTGAAGTGACCTCTGCCGCTAGTCATTGGCCTCATTGGGGGTCGCTTCAATCATAAATCCGTTGCAATGGTGAAATTTTCCTGTATTCACTAAGCACTCATGCACATTATCCGAATTCTACATGTGCATCATTTTCCTATCATTATCATCATCTTAGTTTAATGAATCCAAAATTGCCACGGATTTTAATGTTAACCTGAAGCGAAAGAGGTTATTGTCGGCAAACGACGAATACCTGCTCTACTTGTGTCCGGTGGTTCGCGGAATTTCACCAATGAGGGACCGCTGGGCGGAGGTGTATCGTGTGCCGCGTTGGCGGCGTTGCTACCAAGTAATCAAACAAATGGCTGTCATCATTGTTAGTGTAGCTGGCAAGAACAACTTATTAGATGTTTTGCGGCAACTCTTTAGATAACGGGCCTCTCGAAAAGCGTGCCAAGCCAGTTCGCTTGGACTCTTCAACTTCTTGTTCAGGGCCTCAGGCCTTGTGTGCAGCATTTGTTTGATTACTTTTATTACGGTTATTATTTTTTAGGATTTAAAAGCTTACACTAGAAGCACATGGGAATAATTTGGAAATTATTTATGCGCAGAACATTTCGAGGCCATTTTCAGGAGTTCCCTATTACACGGTGGGGGGTGTGTCCATTGAGTAGTGGTAACATCACTGGCGTGAAGATCTGTAGGTAGGGGGATCGCTTCCCGTAACCCCCTCCCAAAGGTCCACTCAGCCTATCATTCACGAGATGGCGCGTTGGTAAATTGAGATGTAAGACGTAATGGGCGCCTTGCATGGCTGCCGAATACAGTTAAATTCGACTCCTGTAATAACTTCAGATCATCCGTTCATACTGATTTGTAATCATACTGCGTTATTGTCAGAATGAAAATATTAAACGAAGATTAGTATTATTAGTCGTATAGTGTCACCGCAGTAGAACAGTCGGCGCCAATCTATTGACTCTCTTGGCCTTTACTGTCTAGTCGATTAACTGAAGTCCCTTAGAATGGACGAATCCATGGTTTAGCTTGTGACCCCGACGACAAATGTCTGTACATCGTCCAAATCACTCAGAAGCAGTGGCGAAAGAGTTGAATGACTCAAAGAACGCATAAAAATGAAAATTATTCCGCACCAATGAAAATTATCTATAGCTAAATCTGCATGTACTCAGCTAAATAATCTAAAATGACAGGTTACAGAAACATGCGGCATTCTGCTACGCACATCCACAGCTAACTAGAGACAAGACCTCTGTAGTTAATTAAAACTTACCAACAGCAGGAGAACTAGAATATTGGGGAATTCGCTCATCTATAAGACATTTTTTCAAATTTCAATACAAAGCGAGGCCCATACAGCTCTCACTTACCAACAACAGATTAGCAACAATGCTAGATTAGATTAAAATTTTGCAGCAGGTCTACATGTATTATGCATCCAAAAGTTTTCTTTTTGGCCCAGAGGCGTAGCTAGGATATTTTGCGCCCGGGGACGAACTATGAAATTGATCCTAAATGTGTTATTTATTTCAAACTTTCCTACTACATCGAATGGCAATTTAAATTTTAATTAAATAAGATATTAAAAATATAGACTAAGCGTTTAGTATACTTAAGCTCTGTAAATTTATGTAGGCGTATACGATTGTAAACACTGTGTTAAGGAGGTCAATACCCCACCCTGCTTCTCATCGGCCATGGATGCAGCAGAATGCAGGTATTCATTCCGGTCGGTTAAAAGTTTCCCATACATGGAAGTTGATAATTGCAATGCCTAATTTGTGTATTTATCAAAACCAGGTGCCACCTTTAGTACATGAAGAATATACTTGAGCTGGAAACAATCCATGATTTCAAAAGAAAACATTTCTGATTCTGACTAGCTCTAACAATCTTTCATTGTGGGTTTGTCATTTGTAATGAGTAGGCCTACATGGTTCCTTTTAGTGCTCAATGAGGCGGAAAAATCATGTCTGACAACTGTTTTGTAAGTAATGGGGATATAACTGGTTTTGGGGCGCCAAAATAAAGCTTATTCATTTATTTGGGATAAATTAGTTAACACTGCCTCAAAATCAAGAGTAAAATTATTAACTGTAGCCCTCATTTTGGTGCCTCTTCCTTTGGCGACCGGGGACACATGTCCCTCTACACCTCTGGCTACGTCTCTGATTTTGAGTGTGCGTAAAAGAAACGATTATTTCAAAAGTGCTGTTTGATTAACGGTTCCCTACTTAGCGGGATCTTTGATCCCTTCAGGGCCTTCCCTTGTGGCATTCAACAATCCATACTTAAAAGTGCAATCTGATTTGTAATATTATTGTTTATTGTTGTTTTGGCTACAAATAAACGATTGATTGATTGATTGATAATTTTTATTGTCTACGCCATTGTACAAAAACGTTGAACAATTGCAAATAAACAGCAAATATCATAGGGTACAACAATTGGAGAACCCAATAGGGGCCGAAGTCCCGCTACCTGGGGCGGCAGGTCCATCATCATAATTATATGATACGCGAATTGCTGAGAGTTGTTGAATCAATTTATCATCAGATTAAATACCACAAACTGTAGGCGAAATTAGAAAGAGAACGAGGTCCAGGTCGGAAAAGACAACATAAAGAAGAAAATAAAAGAAAACACGAACTGTCCCAGGCACAACTTAATTCTAAAAATAGCTTCACAGTGATGAATTTATAATGCGTCACAGGAACAAGACAACATAAATAAAAGAAGAAAACAAAAAACATGTAACTGTCTCAGCACAATTTGACAAAGCTAGATGATAATAAAGGATTACATTACGTGAGTAGTAATCAAAATTGTAACATAATAAGGTCCAGAGATTAAGTAAATAATGGTAGATTAAAATGCACGCATTTTTATTCAAATATCGATTAATTGCATGCACATATTGAAGTTCATGTGGTAAACTCACTCCAAATAACACGTCCAGCAATCTTAAATTGGTTCTAACATATTAGCAGAAATGCGTCTTTGTCATTCTGAAATGGAAAGTAAACGAATTTATTTATATCTGTATAAAATTCATGTGCCCTACAATTATAAGAGTTAATGTTTGCAGCTTTACAAAAAAATCACTAAATATGCCTGCTATATCAACTCACGTTCAAGGCGAAGCATCAACTCACCAACCCGAAGTTTTTTTATTTGGTCGATGGTTAGAATTCTATTTAATAATGTAAATGAGGGTTAGAGGGACTTGCATTGGATATTTTGGCCATAGTACACACAGCTCTCTTTTGAAGGACAACCAATTAATTAAGCTCTGGATTATAATTTGAAGACCAGACCAGGCTAAAATACGAGAAGTAGGGATAGATAGGCGCCTAGTACAGATTAATAAGAATATCAATAGACAATAGAGATTCGATTCGATTGATTATGCCTATGTTTTTAGCTATTTTCATTGAGATTGTGCTCTTTCCAGGTAAGGTTCTGATCAACGTAGACACCAATTTTTTTATAGATTTGACCAGGGCTATAGGAGTATTCTCAGTCAATAATTCTTGCTGATTTTGAGTAGGTATTAGTTTACGATGTGAAGTGAATTTAATGTAGTTCGTTTTTTTAATTAAGATATAATCTATTTACCCTAGACCATATTGAAAATTTGTTTAACTCACAATTTACTATGTTAAATAAAGTGTCAAGTGATTTATGAGACGTTATTGCATTTGTGTCGTCAGCAAATGAAACAAAAATAAAGTATAGCTTAGACATTCGGAAGGTCATTGATATAGATTAAAAACAGCAGTGGTCCAAAGTATAGATCATTGAGAGACCCCATATTTGACAAATTTAATGGTAGATAACTTACCATTGTATTTTATCTGTTGCAGACGCTGGCTAAGATAACTAGTGAACCATTTAAGAGGGGCTCCGCTTATACCATTAATCTCCAATTCTTTATTAAGAGTAGTTTATGATGAACAGCATCAAAGGCCTTTGCTCAGTCTAAAAAATGCCAAATTCATTATTTTCAATTGCTTGTTTGAGTTTTCTCGTATATTTAGACGTGATAGAAGTAGAATGACCTGCCCTGATTCCATGCTGATCTGGATTGAAAATAATCTTAGAAGCCACATTATAGTATAATCTAGTATATATTATCTTTTCCAATATTTTAGAACCATTCTAGTAGTCTATGCATCATCTCTTCAAATATTTTAGAAAATAAGACAGTATAATTATAGAGGTAGGTCTTTAATTCCTAATGTCCTCTTCATTACCCTGCTTATAAACTGGCTACACATTTGCTATCTTAAAGATATATATAGTAGGCCTACAGTGAGGGCATAATACGTGATGAAAAGGAACCATTTATTATTTCATATTATGGTATTGCCAAATAATTTAGATTAGGACCAACAAATACAGGGTCTATATCATCATGTCCTCAGCCATGCGCTAAATGAAGAGATTGGCATAGGTTAATAATTTCCTCAGAAGAAGTTAGATCAGTGCTGTCAACCCGCTGCCCGCGGGCTGATTCTAAGTGGCCCGCCCGAGCTCGTTAAATATTTTCAAGTTCTGTAAAAATGAAGTAAAAGACAAAGTCACTGGCCTACTATTCGTTCGTAACTTGGTTTATCATTTGACAATGTAAACACAACATCCAGTACCTACGACGCATTAGGCATGTTTACATTTTTAAAACGTAGTCTATACGGTTCTCAACGTGTGCGGGAACCAACCAACAAAATCAAATAATTATACGTGCAAATGTTTTGTAATAGTAATGCCTATACGGCGGATATTCATAAAATATAGGCTAGTTATTTCTAACATTGTAAAAAATGACAGTTAAATCGAGCGAAGCAAAACAACGCAAAGTTACGGAAGAGAACTGTACGTTTAATGCGTCATGGGAACTGGAAAGGCATAAATAATATTATGATTAGCCTATCCATCGCGCGCCAATCCCAAGATGTCGCTAAGGAATTGATGATACAGTGCTCGTCTTCAACACCTTTACCGCGCATTCTTTCGACGCTATAAATTCAGCAAATACGTTTAATATTCAGATTTAGTCAAAAGTGAACAGTTAAAACTATCATTAGAACAGTTGAAATTGGATTTCTGTGCTGGTTTAAAAGACATTCCCTTGTTGCTCTTCGCTGAAAATTCATTCACGTGTGATAATTTCTAACGTAGCCACAACATAATTATGCAGTTACTGAGAGGAGATGAAAGTGCAGTGCAGCTTGAAATAATTGAAATGCAACATAATATGGCTCTTCGTTACAAACGCAAGGATACGCCGCCAATTGAATATGAAAATGTTGTAAAAAAGTCTTGACGATGATTGGAAGCACCTACTTCTGTGGAGTTGGATTTTCTGCTACGACCAACATCAAGTCAAAAAACGATATTGTTAGACTGATGAACATTTAGAAATCTAATGAGGGCAGAAGTTACTGAATACAAACCGCATAAAAAAATTTGCAAGCGCAATTTGGTAGAGATGGCCTCATATATTCTTTGGAAGAATTAGGGGACCCAAGAATTGCCATTGCAAGGGTTTGAGTTATAGCCTACCGGTAAAATAATTGTAGTATTTTTCATCCGTGAGTTAAGGATTGTTTATTTTTAAACCGTTCACACATAAACAATTCTTTTAGGTACATCCTCATCGGTTTTTAATTTAGTACGGATGGTACGCCAGGATTTTTCTAGGTTTCATGATTAGCCTATGTCTAAATAATTTGGCTGCATAATAGTCTTGTTCAGCTTTAATTCTTAATGATTTAAATTTATTTATATAGGAAATAAAATCAATTTGCTCATAGCACTAGTTTGTATATTAAATTTTAAGTATAGCTTGGATTTTTCCTTACATGATTTCACTATACCTTTAGACATCCAAAGTTGTAGGGCCTATGTGGCTATGCCTAAAGACGAAGTCAAATCTTGTTTCTTTTGGACTAGTGGAAATGCACAATTATAGGCTCCATTTAAATTAACTAATTCAGTAAAATTATCATACGCTAAATTGGGGTCGTTTTTTGACAACAGATAGAAATTGGCTTCCAATAAATTTTATACAATAATTCACTGAAAAATTTAATCGATTTATCGTTGTATAATACGAGTAGGCTAGTACAGTAACTGTAGATTGTATCATCGGTTGTAATTGGGCATAGATTAAGCCATGCCATGATAGACGATTAATTAATTAACTTTAATTAATTTTAGACAATAATTCACTGAAAAATGTCATCGATTTATCATTTTATAATACGAGTAGGCTAGTACTGTAGATTGTATCAACGGCTGTAATAGCGTATAGATTAAGCTATGCCATAATAGGTAGGTGGTGGAATAAATCACAAGTTCAAATAGCTGAATCAATGAGTTTCATCCATGAGGTAGTATAAATATTATCGATGAACATTTATATAGCGCCCCTTCAAGGTATTTACTCAGCGCTAGTCTGTATGAAACTTAAATGTCACTACGAACGAATAATATGTTACATCTGTTAGCAAAACATTGCAGACACGTGGAACCAACCAACGGACTACCGTCGACAGCTGAAGTTGGCATAGATGTTCAGAGTCTCTGGACCAAGTTGCGTCGATAAAGGAGAGTGACGACAGGTGACGCGTTCGCACACACGGTGACGCTGCCAATGAGAAGTCCCTTACTGGCAGAAGATGACGCACGTACGGCGATTCGTCAAGGCATACGGTGTACGCGAAGAAGGCATTCCTCTAGTGTCGGTCGGTAGATTGAAGAGACTTAAAAGTCAAGGTCACTCCAGTGGCCCGTGTCGGTCGTCCTCCACCGAGACGAAAACACTCGGCTACAGGCGGCGTACACGGCGCGAACGGCTCAGACTCGACCGTACATCGGAAGAATGGGCTTGATGCAGTCACATGGGCCAAAGCGACACAAACAAAATACCTAGTCATATGAACATCGTTGTAACCTGTTACATTAAATAGTCTGTTTACTGAAGTAACGGGAACAATGTAAAATGTCATATTGCATAAAAATCTATAGCATGCTTATGTTCATTTAATTGCAGCATCAACAGGGGCCAACATTAACGGAGAACAAGCATAGGAGACTAGATGGTAGGGCCTACTCAGAAAAGCAAACTTTGAAGGGATGATTATAGAATTATTACTAATGATAGTTGGAGTAATACTGCCGTGCTTTGGCAAAAGGAAGCAAGTCCAGTTTAAGGTTAAAATGACATATCTGTATCATTTTGGTTCAAGAAGCAAGTCCAACACAATCGACTATATAAATAGTTATTATTGCATGTGGTTCTGGCGGAAAAGCAGAAGCAGAAAGAAGCATGTCTAAGTAGTACTGGAAAATTCCAAGGCAAAAAGAAGCAAGTCCATGCGTATGTGATGCATACGCATGGACTTGCTTCTTTTTGCCTTGGAATTGTACGCGTAAATTCAGACCGATTTTCAGGCCTGAGTTGTTTTTCGCATTTTTCTCAGAAACTAAAATCTGTGACTTGCTTCCTTTTGCCAAAGCAGGGCAGAATAGAAGTAGTACATGTTGTAGGACATTGTAGGCACAATAATATGTCTCTTTTATTGTATTGTAGTCAAACATTTATAAAGCTCCTCTCATAGGGTTAACCATTCAGAGGCGCTCCCAGTGCGCAAGGCCAAAGAGAAGAAAAAGGTTTTGAGAAAAGCAAAGGTAGAAGAGAGGTTACTAGCTAGAATTCGAGAGCGAGTATATGGAGACAGCGCATTCCAAAGAGAGGGACCAATTGAGGTAAAGGATCGGGACTGAGCCATAGCTGTCCTAGTATGAGGAACTATAGAAGCTCAATTCTGTTTGATGAGCGTAGTGGTCGATGGGAGGAGGCTGAAAGAGGCCGGAGTAATACATCAGCTAAATATTTTGGGGCAAGACCCCTTTGTGCCTTGAAGACTAAAATGAGGATTTTGAATTTAATGCGAGCAGAGAGAGGAAGCCAGTGCAGTTGTTCAAAGATGAAGGTAGAAATGTAAGAGTACCGTGGTAGGCGTGCTATTAATCTGGCGGCAGCATTTAGGACCGACTGAAGAGGTAAAAGACGAACCTTAGGAAGACCAATGAGAAGAGAATTACAGTAATCAATTCAGGAGCATATGAAAGCATGAACCAGAGTGGTGAAAACAGAAGATGAGACAGAACGCCGAACATCCCTAAGACGCCTTAAATGAAAATAAGAAGAACGTGTTAGGTTAGAGATAATTATGATCTTTAAAAGAAAGGGAGCTATCTAGCGTAACACCCAGATCACGTACAGTTGAAGAAAAGGAATAGTGCGGGAAACTTTCCAAAAGGAGAACAAAATCAATCTTCAGAAGCTGTTGGGGTGCCAAACCAAATGAAGTGGGTTTTGGAGGTGTTAAGGCAGAGACGGTTTAAACGTTTTCTGGCTACCTGCAGGAAGTATGCAACCATCGATTTGGAAGCATCATATAGCTAAAGCGTAGTAAATATACTACTTGATGTTGTACCATGACATTTGTGAAATTGTTTAGACAGTGGTTTAGTTGTCAGGGAGTGGTTCAGCACCTAGCTGTTCTTCTGTCCCCCAACAGCTAAGTAACTAAAAAGATGTTGAGGGTCAGGTCTTGACTCCAGCTCTTTCATGAAGTGCAGAAGAACCGAAGGTCCATTATTTAAATTGTGTTTCGAAGTAAATTAGTTAGGCCTACTTACGTATCGGTGTGGTTTACGGCTTAAAGCAGGAAACCAGATTACAAAATTAAGATTAATCTCCCTTTCCTATAAACACTGTTGATCGAAGACAACAAAATGTTCCAATTTGGAAATCAGTTTATTTCTCTGAGCAATTTCGAAGAATGCGTTTGTTGGCGCTTGCATTTGAGAGAGTAAAGCGGGAGACGACGAGGAACGCGAAAAAGAATTAAAAGGTCACGACTTTCCAATATGCCCAGCGAAGAAATCAAAGCCAGTCACAGGAGTTTGGGCTTATCAAAACCAGTGACGTAGTTGAGTACATCTAAACCGAGTCCAATTTGAGTCCGAGTCCATCTAAGCCGAGTCCGAGTAGAGTCCGAGTCCACAGAAAATCGTTCTCGAGTAGGACTCAAGTCCTGGGCCTGACTCGAGTAGGCCCAGTGATGTAGGCCTAGTAGGCCTACAGTGATGTAGGCCTAGTAGGCCTACATCACTGATTAAAACTTTCTTACAATAGTAAGTGCATTATGTATGCAACTTCAATTGTTGCTTTGATACAAATAGATAGCAGGTGGCCTTTTATAAAAGCTGAACAATAACATGTATTTTGGCAAAAACTTTTAAATACAAAATTCTGTCATTAACACCAAAATGTGCATAACCTGAAATGGCTGGAAACAGTCTCAATCAATATACTTTATTGTTCACCATAACAGTTCAAACATAAAGGTAGACAGTCTTGTACATTCAATGACTATGGGTAAACCCAAAAGAACCACAGGTTCCACTAAAAGGGTCACCAATGACCAAGGCAAGAGAAACCTCCAGAAAAATCTACATTGAAGTCATGAGCCTAATAAATTTTAGCAGTTTCTGTTTATTTACAGCAAAATTGTTAATCCTACATTGGAATTAATGTAAATAAAATGTGGCAGGTTTACAAGATAATGTCAATTAATATGGTCAAGTTTCTAGTGGGTTGATTATCGGTTAAATTCAAACTATTGAAATCGACTGTACACATTTTATTTATAGATTCATCTGAGGTTCACGAGTCATCGGACGCACATCTACCCAGCAATACAGTTGAAGAATACGACAAGTGTTAAGCTTCATTATCCAGTGTCAGTGTTTCATCCTCGCTTTGAGTTGCAACATTTACGCATACAAGGATCTTCAGAAACCGCGATCAGTTCAAAATCTTGCAAAGAAGTCGTCCTTGTTCAAATTGTTCAGAGAGATAATGATGAGCAAAAATTTAAGTTCTTCCTAATATCACTTCTCGAAATCATATGTTCTTCAATCTCAACCAAGTTCAAGCTGTTACAAATTTGTTTCATTTTGTGATAAAAGTAAAATAGCTTAATTAGATTGCTGCTAATTTCACTAACTTCGTCAGCAGAAGCAGAACTGAAGAGCGTAAATTTAGCAACAAACAAAATATGTTAGACAGCTTGAAATTGGCTGAGATGGAAGAACATAATTCATAATTTCGAGAAGTGATATTAGGAAGAACTTGTTTTCGTTCTTTTGTGGAAAAGTAAAACTCCAATACTCCATAGTTTGGCTAGTCCATAGAGGCCATTGCACATTAACTAACATTCATATTAAGTAGGCTAAAATGTTACTTACTAATAAAATCAATTCACTTTAAATTTGAATTAGTTTGCATGCGATTATACAATATACATAATAGGCCTATACACGTCGTTACAAAGCTTTTTTGGCGCATTTTCCGTGCACAAAAAAAGGTCAAAATTGTTATTTCCAAAAGTTGGTATGCATGCTTTAGCAAAGTTTAGATAAGCCTACAAAAGAAAAACAGAAGCTAGAAAACACAATTCAATGTCATATTTTAAACTTGGGTGTGAGAGCTCTGTAAATATTATTTTCTGTCATTTTCGCATACAAATATTTAGATGAGTGATCATCTTAATTCTTGATTTTGTGCAAATAAATTCAAAGATGAAGCTAAAAAATTTATGCGCCGTTAGTTTTTACGTATGTAACATATTAACAACAGGGTTCGTATACTTGGGTAAACTGCAAAATGTTCGATTCCCAAGCTCTGTTTTTAATCTAAAAAACTTTGCTTAGAAATGCACAAACTGACTGGAGGATAACATTCGAAATAAAATAGATAACTTTAGGCAAGAAATTTTATCGAAATTCTATGTTAGAAAATAGTGTTTAGGAATAATAAGGCATTTTCTTAAACGTTTATAAGTGAATGAGTTATTCATATAATTTAATAATATAAGCGAATCATTTAAGTGAATCATGCATAGGCTATTCTGAAAATATTTGTTATAAGATTAAATAAGAAAATATGTTTTAAATAGAGCATAAATGGCCAACCAGAAAACATGAACAAGAAGCCTTTGAGGCTACAAAGTCAATCTTAGAATGAGAAGAAAGATCCTTTATGGCCATAATTGTTCTTTTCATTAAATATATTATATGGTCAATAAAATATTAGAGTTTGAAAAAATGTTAACAGAAAAGAACCAATTTGATCAAAAAAGACACAAAGAGACAAAGTAAAAGAAGACAAATTCCACAATGATTATTGATGTGTGTAGGCCTATATATACGTTTGTATATATGGGTATATTTCACAACCGGAGGCAAATTAGATAAATTTCCGTCTTCTCCTTTCCGCGGCTTACACAAAGTGTAAAATTATAATTTATAATTTTTAAATACATCATTGGGCATAAGTTAGTTATAAAAAATTATTTATGTTATATTATTTAGATGATTAGTATGAGAAAAAAAATTATAAAGTCCACTTTTAACCCGAAATTGCATTGTCCTTTCTAATGGTGCGCCAGTAATATTCAATATTGAAGCGCTGAACTGATGTTTTATAGCCTAATTTTTAGATCGTTAACTTACATATATCCATTGCTCCATATGGTTTTTATTAACTTATTAACGAACTAAATAATTAAAAAATAAATAAAACCCTCTGTCTTCAAATATTGCTTACAACTCCGTTTTGAATGAGTTTCTGCCATCTGTGGAATAAATTGAAAACTCAATTTTTTTGAATTGACATCTTCGATAGCAGGGAACATTTCTGCATTGATTTTAACAAAAAGAAATCAATATGGATGTTTGCTTCTGTTGACAATTTTCGAAAATTTATCCGGTAATGTTATAGTATAAAAAAGATTTACAACTCCGTGACTGTAATTATTGCATTTTGCGTTTATATATAATTTTTTTCTTTCAAAAATAATATTGAAACTGACAGTCTGGTCACTATAAACTAACTATTTTTTTATATCTTAACTCGCCCGGTAAGCTTGGATACCTAATTATGAATATTTTACAACTCCGTTACTACAACTCCGTTACATTATTTTTCTATTAAAATGAATTTATTTAATGGTACATGTAGATAATTTATCGTCATAATAATTTATTTTGCTGTGTAATAATTCAATGAACACTTAATACTAATTAATCACTAATAATAAACAGTGGCGGTATATTGTATTGTGTTTGTATTACGTAGCGGAGTTGTAAATATTTAGGAATCAAAGTTGTATGTGTTTCACATAGTAAAAAAATTAAAATTGAAAATTAGACCAAATCTGTCAAATTTAAGCTCTGCTTAATATTAAGTGTGCTTCAGCCCTGCCATGCAAATATCTGTGTATTTTTAATATTTAATGACTTTTTTTCTCTAATTCCATTTCTGAATTTGCCTCCGGTTGTGAAATATACCCATATATATATATAAAGAATATACATATTAAACATTAATCTATAGATAATAAAAGATCGACGATAAATATTGCCATCTGAACAACCTGTCGGACACGTAGGCTGAACAACGACGATAGACCTAATGGATGAACGTTACATGAAAATGAACCGAAATATATAAAAGAAATTTGAAGACGTCAACGACCTTTGTAGCTCTAAGATGCTTTAATAAGCATAGGAATGCATGTATAATTCATATAAGTGAATCATGCGTAAGAACTTATCGTTTCTGCTGTACGTGATTCAACCATACGTACGCAGTTCTGTTCAAAAGAGTGACATAGCGAAAGAGTTACGTAGCAAAAGAGTGACATAAATAAGCTATAATTTTAAAAGAGGTACAGTCTAAGAAAAAATCAAAAGAGTCACAAAAGTGTTTTTAAATTAATATACTTCAAGAGAGTAAATTTTTTATTCCACCTTTAATTATTGATTACTGTTACTTTACTAATCTCCTAATCTATGACTTGAGCAGAAATGGATATCGTGCGTAACCCCTCGAAGCTATTCATCGAGTGGAACATGCTGTGTCTTCTGACAACAGTTCCTAGCCTCTCTTTCCTCTAGATTTGTTTTTTTATCCTCGAATGTTCCCTGGAAGGTTATGGGCTTGAAGAAGGTGAATACTCCACTCAGTGGAGGAGGGGAAATCGTGGTGGATGACGTCTTTGAGTTCGCGGTGGTCTTCCTTTCCCAAGTGTAGTCAATAGGCCTACGCGTGGTTGATACGCGTGTATATGTTTTGCTAAACGTAGGTAGGCTATCTCAGAAATATTTATGCGCTAGGGCAGCTTCTGCTGGAATGATCAATTATAGTACCTGAATACCAAAGAAACGATCTAAAACCACTGATTTACTAGGTTGAGTCGATTATATATCAATACTATATATATATATATTTATATATATATATATATATAGAGAGAGAGAGAGAGAGAGAGAGAGAGAGAGAGAGAGAGAGAGAGAGAGAGAGAGAGAGAGAGAGAGAGAGAGAGAGAGAGAGAGAGAGAGAGAGAGAGAGAGAGAGAGAGAGAGAGAGAGAGAGAGAGAGAGAGAGAGAGGTCTAGTTCATTTCCTTCTTAGCTTCGGTCGTTTAATATTTTTAAATACTTAATTTCTTATTTTACCTTTTCTCAATAACTCACTACTATGACATCTCTGAGTAACCAGTCACTTGTCTATGTAACTGAGCTCCTATCCAGCGGGACCCCTTCCCTTCTATAGGTGTTTCTATTATTCCTGACTTAACTATGTATTTGTTAACTCAAAGTGCTGCATTTGTTCTTTAATTGATTGTATATGCAACTATCTTTTTCAACACTGTATAATTGTATCGATCAACTAGATCAATAAATGATTGATTGATTGCTTGTGTTATGTTGTGTCAATCTTTGTCATGTCACTATTTCGATATGTCGTTCTCATGATACTAACCCATACATACGATAATTATTCTGAAATCTATTTAAATTCCAGCTCCATTAAAGTTTTCCGTCACGATTCGACAATACCAATTATAATTTGTTGCGAAATTTGTTTAATCGCCACTTCCATATAAAGTTTATTTAGTCATGATATGCCTATGTGTAGACTATTAAACTTGCGGAGATTCTCATTCAATTGGTGTGCTGATAAACGACTCTAAAATGAGTAAGACCTTGTCTCTTTTGGATTTCCAATTTGATCGCGTTGTCTGATGTTTTCGTAATCGTAATCGTAATCTCCAAACTTCTAAAGCGCCACTCGAAAGCCAAGCGCAGGGCACCAGCTTATTCACGAGCGCTGCGTCTAGTCAAAGGGATTATCCGAGAGAATAGTCCGAAGGAGGTCCGAGTCCGGTTTCCAGAGGATCAGAGGTGTCAGAGTAGCTGCTAAGGTGGGTGTCGTTTACGTCGAGAGTTTGGAGGTAGATGATCAGTTGAGTCTTGGTAAGAGTTCTTGAAGAGAAGAGACTTTAGTTTCGAGTGGAAAGCCTTGGCAGTGATAGATAGAGGAGCCTGATGCGGATGATAATTGGTGATTGGAGATTATGGTGGAGGAACTGGAAAAGTGCGGAATTCAGGAGGTAGGTCGTTCCAGAGACGTAGTGCAGTGTTGGATATTGCTCGGTTGGAGAACTTAAGGTGAGTAGCGACAGGAGGTCGAGAGAGAGTGAGAACGGAGGATGATCGGGTACAGCGGGTTGGCTGGATGGTGAAGAGGTCGCGGAGATATCTGGGCTGGCAGTGTTGTAGAGAGTTGTAGGTTAGTGATAAGACTTTGAAGTGAATTCGCTCTGGGATTTTTAACCAATGGAGTGATTTGAGGATGGGAGTGATATGATGATGCTTGGGCGCTCTGGTTTTCCGCGACTACTCATCCAGTTCGAGATCACTCGCAAGGTGATGGTTATAGTGATGATGATGATGGTGATTAGTACGACGACAACGAAGATGATGATGTTGACGATAACGATGATGTGCTAAGTTAAAATAACATGGTTCTCTACCATGCATGTCTGACACGTAGAAATCGAATACAGGCCTCGTGAGTAGGCAGAATAAGGCCTAAGCAATAATTGTGGCTCATCGAAGACTAGTATATATACTGAATTTCTATTGTACAGAATGTGCAGGAATCTCAACTGCACAGAATGTGCTCTAACATTAACTTGCGATGTTAGAGCTTCTTAAAGGCTTATGCTATGAGAAGCGTTTTATAAATGATCAAATACAATAGAATACAATATTTAATATGAACACCTTTGCAACATACTTTACAGCATAGTTTTTAACGTACAAGTAGGTCTAAGGCAGACTTACTTTAATATAGCGAGAGTAACAGACTGAAACTAATTGTCAGTGAAGGCAATTATTGTAATAATAGGTCTGTATGAACAAGATAAAAGACATAGTAACTTAATCTCTCATTTGCAACATGTGTCCCCGTTTAAACGCTTACTTACTTCGTACTTAGTGCTCCCCGTGCAGGTCTATACATCGGGCAACGCATCTCCCCTATAGACTCGTCTCTGTCCATCGCCAGCTCCTCGGCCTCGTTCCACGACATCTCCAGGAATCTCAAGTCGTCTCTGATTGTTTTTGGCCTGTTCTTCCGTGGTCTTCCTCTCTTCCACATCCCTTTCAGAATTCCAAGACATCACTTGACTCTTGACTCTTCTATTGTCATCCATACGACAAACATGCCTCATCCAATTCAATCTTATCTTTCTACAGTGATGTTTTCTATATCTTAGTCCTCATGCTGGCATACATCCATTTTTCGTCCGGATCTTAGTAAGCCTCCAAAATGCCTTTCATATAATTATACGTATCTTTATTTCCCTGTCGCAGCTGCTATCCGCTGTCATTAGGCTACCGAGATAGCAGAAGGCATTCGCAGATTTCACCTCCCTATCATCCATTAAAATCTTGTCATCTTCATTCCATTTTCCGACCTTCACGGTCTTCGTTTTTTCTAGACTGATAGCGAGTCCCACTTTTGTCGCCTCTGCCTGAGTTTTGGATATTAGATCTTTCATGCCTCTCCAAGTATTGTCCAACATGGCGATATAGTCTGCAAAATTTATTAGTCTTCATAAAATACAACACCACTGTATTTGATGTTGCCCTTTTCCAAAGTTCAGAAAGTGCACACAAGACCATACGAAATGAACATCGATGGCTCTGAGCCTATGAGTGTGAAGCATAGCCTTATGGCTCTCGAAAGTCATTTAAACGGGTTACAATTTTGAATTTCGAAGCCGTCATCTATTGATGTCTGGCGCTATAGAAGTCATTAGATTTAGAGGTTTGACAGCGCTGTCTCCATATACTCGCTCTCAAATTCTAGAAGGTAACCCCTCCGTCTTCTTCTCCTCCTTTGGTTCACCCTACTAGAGGCGTTTTATAGGTGTTTGAATACAAAACAGTGCAATACATTTGTCGATTTGATGCATCAACGTTGCAGACAAATTGATTTCATAATAATGAGTAGGTGCAACTGCGTGAATATTTGAATGAAACTATGGGCGATTTTTTATATTCATGTCCTAGCAAAATGTTTTGCATAATTTTACGAGTTTTCGCTTTAGTAGGCTAATTGAATTTAAGCGATAATGAATTTGTTAAGTTTTAATTGGAATCAAGTATAAATATGTAACATTATCAAAAGATCAAAGGTACCAAAAGTCAGCGGGCGATGATGCAGAGCACTCGGAATTTATCGGCCAAACACCTATAGTAACAGTCCAATGAAATCGAATATTCAGTATCTGACTTTACTTTGTAGCGAATATAGGTAATCCATTGTCTGATGCCAAAGCATTTGTAATTGTAACCACAAATTCATATAGTGTCACTTGAAATAACAATAGCGCTCTCTCGCTAGCCGACATGACAAGTGTCATTAAGAACAGAAACTTTACCAGCAAGCTAAGCAGCAGGCTACACACAAAAACTAGGATGACGACATTGACGTGTGACGTGACGAGTCCGCGCACATATCCCAACCAGGGTTGCCAGATTTCGGAAGTGCTTGGTAGCGAATACAAGTCAAAATGTAGCCCAAAAGTCGCGAGCTGAGCAGCTAAATGAAAACATCGAATAAATTTGCTACGCACGTCAATATACATACTTTAATGAATTCGCCAAGACACGTGATGAAACAATTGACGTAAAAATTTAGATGGCAGACTGCTTTAGTGCTTACCGTAGACTAGTCCGTACTCCGTAGAGCATGCATTTATTACTAAGTAAGCAACGCCGCCTAAGAATAGTAGCTAGTAAGAGTGACCTATAGTATCCTAATGCGGTCAATTTATGAGAATTTATAATGTCGCCGTAGCCACCGCGGGACAATTCAAAAGTAGCCCAAATATCGCGAGGTCGCGGGACGAAATTTTCAGTCGGGATCGCATTGAAAAGTAGCCCAACTCGAGCTTTTCGCGACGACCTGGCAGGCTGGCAACCCTGATCCCAATCAGAGGATTCACATTCACAGTTGACAGATAGCATCGTGTTCCGAGTCTCTGAACCAAGCAGCGTCGATAATGTGGAGCGACGACGTAACGTTCGCGGCATACGATAACGCACTGCCCAGGAGTCTCTCAACGGTGGAAGATGACGCATTCGTCGTCTGCGATGCAAAAACTTCAAGCTAACCCCCATTTCAAGTTGCCCCCCGGTAATCTGAAATCGATTTCATATTACCCCGGGGGTAGCGTGAACCTGATTTTATATTAACCGTACCCTGTTCACATTACCCCTCTCTGATTTAGCCAAACTGATAGATTCTTATGCTTGCAACTAAGGATAGCCTACGTTTATCGAATAAAACACGTAAAACATACCAGACTGAAATGTAGTCTCAAGATAAAGAAGTGTCACAGAAATGTCAATTGCATTGAACCACTCATACACTAGTTCAAAGTGCATGATCTACCCTATATACCCTAACCCGAAAAGTATCTAAATAAACACAAATAAATGAATATTATTAGGGGTCATCTTAAATCGTTTAGGTTAGGATGAAATCGCCTTCAAGCTACTACTTCCGGGGGTAATCGATGATCTGAACGCAATATCAAGTTACTGGGAGTAAGGTGATTGAAATTGCTACACCGGTCTGAAGATCAAGACTCTATCAGTGAATAACAGTCAAGGCCACTCCAAAGACCCGCGTCGCTCCTCCACCCAGATAAAACTTCCCTGGCTGCGTACGCAATCTGTTGATCGGAGACTCGAACGGACCTTAGGAAGCCCCTTCCTCATTAAACAGTCATGTAGGCCAAGACGAAATGCGTACAAAACGTACAGAATCCGAGGCTGAAGCTAACAATAATTACGATACGGAATTAATAAAAATTATTACAACTCAAGCGTCTTACTGATATGACGAATTCCAGATTCGAACTCGGACCGTAGAGATGTACAGTCGACGTGTTAACCGCTCGGTACCTGTTCCACCACTTTCAAAGACTAATAAATGATCCAGTGGCATTGTTTCAAGATGATTGATTGGTTGGCTGGCCGGTCGACTGATTGATTGACTGATTGAATGATTACTTAACAGAAGCGTTTGGCTTCATATAACAGAATGCATTAGGTTTACCAAATGACCAGAAGTGATCGAGATCAAGCCACAACAATGCTAGCGTCGGGATTTGGTGATGTTGATGATAATTATGATGAAGGTGAAGATGACTACGACGACGACGACGACAATGATGGTGGTGATGATGATGATGATGATGATGATGATGATGATGATGATGATGATGATGATGATGATGATGATGATGATGATGACAGTGCTGCTGCTGATAGATGAGAATGGTAATGAAGCAATACTAATACTATACAACTGTTCACTCTGGAAAGCATAATAAATGAAAATAGTCTTGATTAACAATACACTCGAAATATGCTGGCTTGAGAACATGTCTTTTATGCACGCGTGGGACTAACGTCGCATGAAATAACGAATGAGCATAGAATTTAAACGTGACATCATTTCAATGTGCAGAAGATTTATAGTAAGCGAGACTATGTGCTTTTCAATTAATTATTTTATAGCATTTCAGGCCAAAGTCACTAGAATTTTCATACAAAACATGCTAAACGTTTAGATCTATTAGGGCCTACATAATTGGCCATACAATTATGGAAATGCATATTATTATAAAGCAGTTACTTAGATAGTCATATTAAGTCTCTTGAAGCATACATTTCTTATTACTACGGGTGGGCAACGATTAAAATTAATCGAAATTAATCGCACGATTAAACTTTTGAATAACGCGATTAATTTTTGATCGCATGTCACAATAGATCAATCAATCAATCAATCAGCCGTTATTGATTCAACAAACAGCACAATTAATTAACAATCAGTCATTTCAAAAGTTAATCTGCTGATGCCGTCAACAGGACAGCCCTAAAGGATAAAATAATCCGCTATTGCAGGGCTGCCCATTTTCCACATTAGACTACATTTACTGATGGCAAGACGATTTTTATGATCTATGGTTATAGAAAATTCAACGTAAATAACAATGTTAGGGCTAAATCATAGCCAAACAACTAAATAACAAAACATTGATTTTTATGATCTATGGTTATAGAAAATTCAACTTAAATAACAATGTTAGGGCTAAATCATAGCCAAACAACTAAATAACAAAACATTGCAGTACAAGATTAAAAAAAATTAAAACAAAACAGATTATAATGTTCACAGTTGTATTATAAACAATCTTAACTTCAGGTACAATCTATTGAGTCATATTCTTTTTATGTGTTCAAGAGATAATGTTTCAGTTGAGCTTTAAATTGAGCCAAGTAAATAAGTAGATAAGTAAAACTACACTACCGACTCTGAGTAGTTACGTTAAATATACGCTATGTAAATGCTTGCAGTCAATAAACAAAAATCAAACATGCTTTTACTACTTGTTTTTACTTTTTAGCTTTAACTTTAAAGTTTAAAGTCTAAACTCTAAACTGAGCGGTTTTATCAAGAATTGTTTTAACGCATTTATTAAAAATAATTGGGCGCATAGACAATTAGGCCTATAGCGTTAACTGCGTTAAAAAATAATCGCGTTAATTAATTAACGCAATAATCGCGTTAATACTGCGTTAAATACCCAGTGCTACTTATTATTTATTTTGATATGAATATTGATCCCAACGTTAAAAAGGACATGTTATAAATGCTAAATTTACAATTGAACAGGAACAATATAATGCAAGAAGGAACAAAATACCCCGCTTAATTAAGGAGCCTGTTAACACGTACTAGTGAAGTGGCTATTAGCGAAATACGAGTGATCGTATGTGAAAATAAATCAAAGTTGTGGAAAATATAAACGAATATTAGGATTCAATAAAACTATAAATTATTTGATAACTAAAATGAAATAACGTAAGTAACTTTAAGTGCCCAAAGAACAGTTTAAAAGTCGTGTCTTATTTTTAAATAGTTGCAATTCAGGCACTGAACGAATTCTCGTAGGGAGTAAGTTCCACAAAGCCGGACCAACGCATTTAATCGCGACTAACCGTGCACTCGTACTTGCGAAGATGCTGCCGTTTCCATGAGACAGATTAAACTGGGAGTGGAAGTCTGCACAATTCTTTAAATAGCTGGTAAATAAGCTCAAGTCTCAACATGTAGCTGAAAATTTGAAATTTAATTATTTCGGATTACGGAATATTTGGTGTTCATGCAAATTCTTAGCAACATTGTACGTCATTAAAATAAAAAGATAAACTCTTTGGACAAGATAATTCAATGCATATCATACATAGGCATACTGATATTAGGCCTAACTAACAGAAAGTCAAAGTTTTTAGCTTTAAAATTAAACCTTTAATTTGAACCTTTATACCGATGTTAAATTTTTTAACCATAAATAATAGCCATAAAAATATATTATCTTGGCATATTAAGTAAACATTGAAAATAAGGAAAAGTGACTATTTTGTCTTAATTAATTAGCTTTCTTCATTAGTGCCTTGTGAATGAAATAGATATGAAGATAATCATTTAGCATATATATATATATATATATATTATATATATATATATATAAGATACATTTTATTTTTTACTAATATCGATAATAGTGTAATGCACGTAACATTTACTTAACATGGGACCAAACTTTGAAGAAAACATCTTGTTTATTCTGGATAGTTGATGAGTGCTGATAAGTTTTGTTCTATGACGTGATTGTGTTGAACCTTTATTATACCGATTCTTTATTCCTAATTTGGCCTAGGATGCTGTTTTATTTTTGTATGCATCATTCCATTCTTCACGTTACTTATAAATTTTATTGAGATTATTTAATAATAGCCTAATCTAAGCCCTGCAACATTGTAACATAGGAAGCATAAGATTTTCATCCAACTATTAATGAATTTTTGCATCTCGCTTTTTGTAACGTTTCTCCCACGTTATAAAAGGTAGTTGCAGGGAAGTTGCGCCGTTTCTGCATCCTCCCCTCAGCTGATGGCAACGAAAGTGAGTGCGAATTTGGATCCAAATCCAAACTCACACGCCAACACCATTGATTAATTAAAGCAAACCAAATTAATCGATCAAATTAAAAGAAAAAGAAAAATCAAATCACCAAGAAAAAGCCTCCGATTCTCCACAAATGTTTCATCTTCAGAAGTGAAAAGGGATGGTCCTTCAAAAGAACTGAGTAAATTGCAACATACATTGCCTGAAGTAAGACGGGTTGTGCTCAGGACCATTTTATCCACTAGGCACAGTAGGCAGTGTGCCTAGGGCCTACGAACATTTCAGGGGCCTACGAAAGTCTGAAAATAAGATATTGAAAAAATAAAGTTTAATGATTGAATTTGATGCTAAAATGAGAAAAGAAAATTTTACATTCTACTTTAATTATTTTAATAATTGTAGTGAAAAAGTGTAACCTTAGGATATTGACTTTAAGTTAAATTAAGCTGTGCAACAGCCTAGACTGTGTGAACTTAGCGGCTCTTTCCATTACCAAGATCACTTATAACGTCTTCAAATATAATTTCCCGCCAGTAATGGGTAGTTACAATTTTGTAACAAATTAATTAGAATTAGCATTAATTCGAATTTCATAAATGGAATTAGCATTGTTAAAATGACTAATTAACTAGAATTAGAATTAGTAGTCTACTCAACTAATTAATTAGAATTAGTTGTTGACGTCAGAATACAAAACGATACAAAAATGTTCTTTTACCAGTTTGGCGTTTAATCTATTAAGCTTACACAAACATTTCAAATTATGACGAAACCCAAATGTCAATGGTCTTCATCCAATTTCTTCTTATTACTGTGAAAAATGTTTATATATATGAGATCGGACTTGCACTTTGGAATAATCATGAGTTCTAAAGTATAGCGTTCAAGCCTGTTTCTTTACTCATTTGTAACAAATCTTGCAACACAAATAGTCGCTCCATTGATGCCGATGTTACAGGAACAACATAATCTTTCAGATGCAGCTGGAAACTCTGAGAAATCTGATATTATATTTTCTTACTTGAAGCTAAGAATGTTATTGCTAAAACAGGCACTAGTCTTTCCAATTAATTATACTTTACGGATGGATTCGTGTATGTAGGCCCTACAAATGTTTTCATAAACACATGTCATAACTAAAGGCAGTTCTTTGCTCAAAGATATCACAAGAAAACTAAAGTCTCAATATAGTGGTTGATGTTTATTAGTTACAATGAAAGCATCCAGCAAAAAGTAAGTAAGGAAATATGCAGGCAAAGCAGTTATGAAGCAAATTATGAAATTTTAATTAGAATTAGACAACTATGAATTAGAATTAGAATTAGCAACCGAACTAATTAATTAGCTAATTAATTAGTTTCTAATTAATTAGTTACCCATGACTGTTTTCCATTAACTTATTTTCATTTTCAGAGCTGGCAGTTGGGGCCTACGAGTGCAAGAGTAGGCTACCAAGGGCCTACGACGACCTTAAAACGGCCCTGGTTGTGCTTCACTATGAAGACCATTAGAGTTCACACTTCAAACGAACCAGTTAAGTCCGGACCAGTTTACTCAGGTAGAAGAAGTCGTCAGGCTTGAAGGTTCAATATTGTAGGTCCACAATTTTAACACGCATTAGCTATCTTCCTCGTGTATTTGACTTCTTTCGCCTCATTGTTTTTGCTGAGGATAAAACGCCTTCTCTTTTGACCTATGCCACAATTGAAGAAATAAACAGTGAATCTAATTGTCTGATTGGTTTAAAGCTAGCAAACTGTTAATAAACCCTAATAAGGACGTCTTTCATTCGTGTTTTTAAATTGCAAACCTCCTGCTTATTCTTTAGTTATCAATGTAGACAAAGTATAGTAGGCCTACTCCTTGCACTTTCTCTATGGAAACATGAACAAACTGCATTTTTTTCATTTACCAGTTTAAACGTCATTTACTGCCTGTTATAACAGCTGTTTCGTTTTCCACATCAGACTGCATAATCTCTTAACCAGATCTTCAACATATGTCGTAGGCCCTACGTGTTTTATTCGCACCAGAACGAGATAGTTCTCCTTTATGATCAGTTGACCCCCTGTTTCGAATTCCTTACTTCATAATCTACCTAACTCATCTATGATGCACCAGTTTAAGATTCATGTTACTTTTTGGTCACAACTTGCGCTTTGTGAGGTTCTTGTAAAGCGCTATGTAAATAGCCATATACATACATATAATGTGGCCAATGTTTTTTTTCTGAGAACTATATTTCACACAACAGTGCACTTGCGCAGTAATAGAAACTGTCGTAATTATGTAAAATGTTAAAACTGCCGTCTACCAATCTGATAAAAGAGAATGGATGACTCTAACCTGCAAGCGGTAGGCCTACTTTTTGTCCTTATAGTCATACTTCGGATGCTTTCAATGTTTGCCTGATCAAACTGTATTATCGCCATTTGTTGTTCAAGAAAAGGCTTAACTTTTATTTTTCCACCATGCTTGTTAGGTGGAATATTGAGATGACAATTAAATATGTGCTATATATTGATTGTATGTAAACGTTAATTAGATGCCTTTCGTGATATGGAAAGCTTAAGGACATTTTTAGAGATGCTCCAAAAATCGAACGTTAGGGTATAGTCTGACTATCATTTGTTACAGCTCACCATGAATAAACAATAGAACACCAGTTTATACAAAAGCCTCGCCTTTCTAAATTGAATGCAGCTCACGAAGCGACAGCCTTCAGTCAACTTTCTGCACCGTATTGTGCCATACAGAGGATGTCTGTTGTAAGTAAGTAAGTAAGTAAGTAAGAATATTCTTTATTGAGAAGTACTAGCAAACGCACAGCACTGTGCATGGCAAGATTAATATATTCGAACAAACACTTAAATTTATATATACAAGAAAAGAATTGAATGGGAGAAGTTAATGCGTATCAGGGGAACCAAGGGGAGGAAGAGTTAGGGCTATAGTCTTAGAGGGAAAATTAAGAGCTTAAATAGACTGATCTTGGGAAAACATTGTTTATTTGTATAGCATCCGGGCAAGGAAGCATTTCTGAGTCTGGTTGTCAAACATGTGAAGCTCACCGTTATGGGACCGTGGCCGCAGGGATTAGCGCGATTGCTTAATGGGCGGTAACAATTTATGCAACACATGACAAGGATTGTGTAGAATACAGGCAAAGAGTTTGGTGTCCGCATTGCTGCAAAGAGTCTCAACTGAGGGAGAAGATGGTGTAAGTACCCCTGGCGTACCATCCTCCGGATAACTCCTTTAAGGGTCTCCCGTTCCTGCGCTCTCGCAACGCCCACACAGGCGAGCAATACAGCATCATACCAACCGTATACTGGCACGAACCACATCAAATAAGCTGTTCCCCTAGAGCCCATGCGACCTCAGGATCCGAAGTGCGTAAAAGGACTGCCTTGCTTTTATGGTCATATGTTTAATGTGGTTGGAGAACCCAAATTTATCTGTAAGCTCAACACCCAGAATATTTAGAGTCTGCACCAGTGCGATACCTTTTAGAGGATGGGAGACCATACCGATGGAACCCCGGGGACGCGTGAAAATTATCTCACTGGACTTGCTTGAATTAAGGGTGCACATGAGGTTGCAACTATGTGCCCACACACTGATGTGTTCAAGCTCCATCTCAGTTGTAGTGATACTTGATGCGGGGACAGCGTGATAGCAATCAGCTGCATATTTAAAAATGCGATTGCATTTATATATTGATTGTCTTTAATTTATGACACCTAATTAAATTTATTTCAGTGCCTTCAGCATTACTTCAATGATTCCGTACTAGAGACCTTGCTGCGAGTTCGCTATGGAAATAATTAACAACAACGGCTTCTGATTTCAATATTCCTGTTTACTTAGTATTTACAATTTGCTTACAAAGACGCTTCATTGGTGCTAACTATCACTAACTTTAACACGAAGAGAAGTGGCATCAAAAGACGTATCACAAGCAAGAGCGTTGCCAGGAAACAATTTCGGGGGTTTTGTTTTCGGGGTTTCCATTGGATATGGTCGTACTTTTCTACATTTTTAGTTTTTAATAACAGTAATGCATTTATTTCGGAAGGGTTTGAACCCGTGAACCCTTCACCTAAGTACGCCAATGTCACAAAGTAGGACACAGTCGAACGGTCGCTCTAGAGAACTTCGGCAACTGGCTTTGGCTCCGATCCGTTCGTCGTCTAAAACAGCGGAATGTACCATTCCATGGAAGTTGACTGTGGTCACAATAGGCCAGTGATTCAAAACCTTCTTCAGAGAAAGGCGCCCTTACTAAAAGTCATCCAGTTAACGGCGCCTGAACATAATTTCATTCATTCCTCTTCCGGTTAGTTCGTTATTTTAATGGTGAGCAACATTCCTCGTATTCGACCACTAGGCCTATGTTGCGACTATTTTGACACTACTTCAAGTTTAAACAATAGTTTTATGCCTATGTCAGAAGTGATAATAAGTAGTTTTTCACATTCTTTGACCCATTCTGTCATCCTCCAGCCGTGGCATCCCTAGAGTATATAGGTTCACGCCACACATGTTGCTGGGAAACTGCAACAGACGAAGATAACGACTCCAATTCCATCCATTCGTCAAAGCAAACTCTGCTTCCAGTTGGCAATTACATATGCGTTCTATATTTCCGTTAGACGTCGCCAGTATCGTACCGTGACGTACCGTACCGTGCCGTTCCGGGTCAAATTCACACCTCTTAAGAATTCCTTGAACACAGAATCCTGATCTATAAGCTTAGTACTCGAAACTCTGTGCATTTAGCCAACGCATTAAATGCTATATCTCAAGCAAACATTAGACTTCGATGTGCACCCGCGGTATAGCCTAAATATGTCAAGTATAACACAGTCAACATAGCATGCGCTGAAGTACATCTACATATCATGCAGAACTATGCAAACTGTCATAAAATGCCCCATCGTCTATATGAAAGACCTTCAAAACTGTATATAGCTTTGAAATGTTACTCGCGAATAACAATACACATATAGGCGTCATAATTTCGAGAAAACACACACCCTCAGAAACCTTGAGTAGCCTATGTTACTCCAACTTATACAGGCCTATATTATGTTCTTCGAGTAAGCTCTAAGTCAACAAGCTCACGTCATTTATATATGCATAGGCTATATATACTATATATACTATCCTTAACAAAGCCAGAGTGTTGGTTCCATTCCTCGCTATGGTAGTGTTTCTTCTTACATGCATCACACCCTTTACTGGCTTCCCCTCCGGCATCGTATCCTGTATCGGCTTTGCTCCCTTGTCTGGCAATGTGTCTTGGGTTCAGCTCCTCGCTATCTACGCTCTATCTTTACTCTATCTTCTTCTCTCACAGGTCGCTCAGCCCTTCGTTCCTCTTCTAGGGGTGACTTTTTGGTCCCTTTTGCCCGCACTGCTACTAAGCAGCGCCGAGCATTCTCTATCGTTGGTCCAACAACGTGGAATGACTTACCATCCTTCCTTCGCTTATCCCCTCGTACTCATTCTACTTCCTTCTATACACAACTGAAGACTTTTCTCTATGATCGGGCCTGGCTCGGGAGCGCCTCTGAGTAGAAACCTTGAAGAGGCGCTATATAAATTGATTGATTGATTGATTGATGTATATATACTATTACGACAGACGAAGACTGGGGTAGGTAAGCTTTTCTCCGCTTCTACAGCTTCCTCCACTTCAGCTACGGTCTTCCTTCTCCAGTCCGCCCGCCAGAGAATTTCCTTCAAATTCATTAAATTTTCCTTGAGCTCGCTCTGTCATTCAGAGACAGGCCCAGGACCCCAAATCGAACTTCCTCTCGTACACCTTGCACTACATCCTTCCTACACGCCCGAGTCTCAGGTAAAGAGATCATCAGGTCAGGTCTTAGAAATGTAGGGCATTGTGTCACGCCTTAGCCGAAGATCTTTCGTTCGTAGGGAAGCCATTAATGCCATCTCCGGAATGCTTAACGAGGGCCCTCTTAACTTATATTTCTGGCCTAAACCGCCGGTCAACTAAGTGATCAACTAAGTGCCAGATCAATTACTTATAGGACGTGGAGGAGGTCAACTGAAGGACTGCATTATTAAATTGAATCACTCAAATAAATCCGTAGAATATTATACAGAAACAGAGGCGAACGAAACGTAAATGTAAATGTAAATCTATTATAATAGATAATCACATAATTATGTGATTCTTAAATTTAAATAACGTTAATAATATCTATATAATTATAAATCATGTCAATAGATAAGCCCTGGGACCTGTGCGCCACAGTAACAAATTTGTATCCTGAATTATAAAGAATCGGACCAACTTTTGAATTTGTATCTAAATTCAAATAACAGTACTAAACATAAAGAAAGGAGACAAGTAAAGGGTAACTTAGTGATTTTGCAGAAGGTGCATTTTCATATGATTCAAAGGCAGACTTCTCATTAACACACACTTCTAAAGCACTGCACAGGACACGACGTTTACGTAGTCTTATCAGCAGTTTTCCTATAGTGCACCCAGCTATTTGCAAGCGTTTTGAATTGAAATTTTGAAATCAAATATGTCGGTTTACTGATCTCTCAAAATCAGTAAATAAATTAAGTACAGTCCTGGATCAATATAAACACAGACCAATAGGTCACCTGAAAAGTGTCGAAATGACCCACTAGAGTTGGGTTGGTCTATATTTACATTGTTAATAATTATATGGCAAGTAAACACGTTCATTTGTTCACTTAATTTATATAGGTGCAGCGCAAGAGTAACCTTGCCATAAAGAAAAATTAATATGAGTCAATTTGTAAAGAGACTACTGAACAAATACATCACATCACAACTGATATTAACTGATAGGCCTACTCAGCTTTAGACTGCTCTGTCACCAACAGTTCAGTCTGGCGAGGTAAAACTTAGGGTGCATCTATTCAGTGCAATCCTGGCTCTGCTTTAACGGTCTGGCCGTAAAACCGGATTAGTCTGAGGCAATCATGTTTGGCTCATGACAGCGATGATTATAAACTATAACTTTGTAATGTGCTGGGTTTTAATAGGACATTGTGGTCACGGTGTCAAAAGCTTTCGACAATCAGAGAATATTTCTAGAAGAATTCTTTTACTTCTATAGAATCATCAATTTTGCATTAAATTTTCATATAATTATGCATTAGCGCCATAAGCGGGTAGCGATCTGCTCAAAAGTCAATGGGTTTGGTGATAACAGGTTCACTATGATATCACTATGATAGGCACTCCAGTCATCTAGCGAGCATAATTTTCTATAAAAGACTTGGATAATATTGAAGAAGAACAATGTACATCTACACCGTGATTCAATGAAAAATAAGCCAAACTTTGTATTTCATACAAGTACTTCTAACAATAGGCCTATTTAATATTTTTGTGAAGAAACTCTCAGTAGTATGGTTTGACTGTTTAAAATGTCCTCCTTTTGCTTGCACGCAAGCCTGGAGGCGCTGGCGCCATTGAGCAACAGCATCGTCGACAAGGGCAACGTTTTCTTCAGTGCGCGCTGACCTTCGTCTGCCACTACCAATTACGCGGTCGACTGACCCTGTAGCGCTAATTTTTCGAAGCAATTTATCTAATCCGCTTCTGGTCCAATGTCTTATCTGGAAACTCTTGTAGAAATTGACGGCTGCTGTAATTCTTGGATTCCCACAAACCTTTTATCATGTGTAAATCTTTACTAAAGGCATTTTTCGGAAATTGCTTGTTTCTTGTTTATGTTTTCTATCGTATTATCGTCTGCTTTTTTTAGTAGGAAATATAAAGCGGAAGTCATTAAAATAAAAAAAGGAAGTCTGTGCGTATTTTTATTTTGAAAATATTATTTTATTAAAATATAGTTCAAGTTTTAATATTTGTTTATAAATTTTGGCTTACTTTTTATTGAATCACCGTGTATAATAATATTATTGAGTATTTTTCTGCTTTCTTCAGATTACTAAACGCGGGATAGCTTTGCTACATTTAGAGCAGCCTGAACAATACATGCATGTACTAGCATAAAAGGAGCAGTTAATAGCTTTTTCCAGTGGTTGCGCAATACACTGAATTTATCCATGGCAGTATTAGAGTCAATATAATCTATACCGCTAGTAAAATATATATACGCAGCTGTTTTATTTCCTGTTGAGTTGTTGTAAGCAATCCCAGCGAAGAACAAAGTGAATTAACTAAAAATTATCAAATACTGGCTTTCTTTAAAACTGGAAGCCAAAATTGGGTAAATATTATCCATATAATTATATTCATTGTGTTTGTTTGCAATGCCCGTCTTATTAGAGGTATCTGTACAGTCTATTTTAACTATGCTCACAATGATATAGCTAAGTATATCATAGCTCTATGGGAGAAAGAAATAATATGATATACAGGCCTATAGCCATACATCAGGATTGCACAATAAAACTATAGAGCCAAGGGGCCGTCCATAAAGTACGTCACGCTATTTTTGACCATTTTACCCCCCCTCCCCTCTGTCACAAACTGTCACAAAACTCGGACCCCCTAAAGTACGTCACACTTTCAACATAGAAATAATAATACTTCCGAAAGCAAGGCTAATACATAAACAAGGCTTTGCAACAGCATTATTACTAGCGCTCCTAGAGAGAGCAATCGTGAAAAACACATTCAGGAGATATGCATTTCATGCTATTTTGACATAAAACTAATTAAAATGTTTCAGAAAATATTTGAAAATTATTTTTAAAGCTATGAAATTCTACTAAAAAATAAAAATAAATTATAAATAAAATATAAAAAAATAAATGTGTGACGTCACACATAGCCTGACCCCCCCCCTGTCACAAACTGTCACACTTTCTTAAACCCCCTCCCCTGGAGCGTGACGTACTTTATGGACGGCCCCAAATAAGGTAAGTAATAAAATACAATTTATTAAGTATAAGCGGGACAAAGAAAGACTAATTACCAAATTAAGGCTATAACACACATGTTGATTAAACGGTTATCTTTTAAAATAGGTCAGCATCCAACCGGAAAATGTGACCACTGCAACAATCAGAAAACGATAAAGCACTTTTTATGGCAATAAAAAATAATAGAAACCAATAGACTTAAATGCCTTTTAATCCAATTACTGTTATAGTTATACTTCAAAAATGTTTGCGCTCTTGATTTTTTCAGAAATGCAATATGCAAAAGACAAGGCCACAAAGATCCTAACTAGCAGCACCAATCTGTTGACAACAGCCTGACACAACAGAGCCGAGGTCTAAGAAGACAGCTGAACTAGGAAGAGTAAATTGGTCTTGAACACAGGAAAATCCTACCAACCTCATCCTGCAATGGCAGGGTATTAATAATATAGTATTTTTTGTCTAATTGATATCTAAACTGTTGATTTTGTAATCTTGTTGCGTTTGTGTCAACGAGTTTTTGAAATAAAGGAATAGTAGTAGTAGTAGTAGGGACTAGGGTTGAGTAGCCGGCTCGCAGCAATCTCCAAAAGCAGCTCTAAAGCATTATACAAAGCCATTTATTAATAGTGGAAAAAAACTGTTGTGTTCTGTATATGTTTTTATAAACAAACATTAATAATTTTTTATACTGTGCAAGGGGCAATCATCTTAGTCATGAGTGCTCCCCAAACTCCAATAAACAACAAACAGCAACCGTTTTCCATTGGTTGGGCAACAGATTGAATTATAACCATGGCAGAGTTTGAGTCAATTTCATCCTTACCTGGTACCGCTAATAAAATATATGCGCAGCTGGTTTATTTCCTGTTGAGTTGTTGTTGTTAGCGGTCCAAACGAAGTGAATTGACTAAAAACTTTTCAAATACTGGTCTGTTTTCCTGTATACTGGAAGCCAAAATGGGACCAATATTGTCAAAGTAATCATTGTTGCAATGTCCATCTGATCAGTGTTTATAGAGTTTATTTTAAATATCCAATATTGTCTGGAACGAAATGGTCAAACATAAATGCACTTTGTGTATAAAAATGAACTTTGCAGTGCATAACTCTTTTTAAGGAAGTTTATAGGCAATTATAATAAAATTATTGTGATCAAGCTGTTCCATTCCTAATAATAATGAGATGCCACAGTTTGCCAATCATCTGATGTTATACCATATTTTGAAAAGCTTGACGCATTTGAAAATTTTATCAAAATAATACAGCGTCTTCAGTTTTTAATATATCTGTCAAGTATATTATTTTTTGATAAAAGTTTTCTTGTTATTACCCGAAGGATTAAAAAAAATTAGAATAAGGCCCTACATGATTTGAGTACACCATTAGTTATAATTATGCAGAGTTGTTTCATGTTACATCGGTGTTTCTTATTATAGTTATATTACGAATGGAACAGTATGATTACCTTTATATAAACTTCCATAAAAAGAGTTGTGTACGTATGGTTCATTTTTATCAAAAAGTGCGATTATGTCCGACTATTGTTCCATACAATAACTTACTGAAATTAACAATAGCATTTTCATTTATTAATCTTCTAGTTGAAGTTTCTAAATTTGTTTTATTTTTGCAGTTGAAGATCGTCTTGTATCTTTACGTACAGATAATCAGACATATAAGAGTCTGATTGGTTCTAATAAACGAATATTTAAATATATATATATATTATATATATATATGTATTTGTAAATAAATAATGAACCAATATTGTATACGAATCTTGTTTTTCAGCAAGACAATTTTAACGTTGATTGTATTTATGAGTGTAGCTGTGCCATAAGTGATCCATGTTGACGCAGCATGGAAGGCAAATCTATTTCTTACTTGAACTGATAATAAAAAAAATTACTAATAACAATATAATTCAAAACCGCTCCATTTGACAATTGACAACAGAGTTTCAATTATATCGAAAGACATTATCTTTAACGAAGAAGCCTGCTGTGCCATCCCTACGCCTACACAAAAACTTTAACCCAGCAACAGATACAGTTGTGTTTGTATCATTGGTTATCACCAGCGAGATGAAGAGCCAATATTCCGGACAGACATCAACAACGTGCGCCATAGTTTGCACTGCGGAGCTGCACGAAGGATGAGTGACTATTCTCCATTTGACAAGATTCTATGCAGGCTACAGCAACTCTGGTCCATCCGAAACCGGTTAGTGGAGACGTAGACTGAAGAATAGAAGCTGCCCATTCACCTGTCCATAACGAAATGGCTCTCAATGCTCTCATGTATTAAGATACATACAGTTCAACCAAACTGATTGTGGCGGGCGCGAATCGATATCTTCATAGGGTCATAGGACGGCTCTCGATGACCGTCTCTTTTGCTGTCCCTAGACTGTGGGACACTCATTCTGGACTTCAGGTCTCAACTGAAACTCATCTTTTCTGGTCTAATTTCCCCCGTAGGCTGTTTCCGTGTCGTCTTGAACTCCATTCTTGGCTTTCGACCTGACTCACCCTGGAATCTGACTTGTACAACGATTTTGCATATAGTAGCGAACATCGACTGAAGCCTTGAGCATTATGACGTTGGTATAGATAATTCTTAGATTTGATAAGATAGGGCAGTTATTCTTTGTTCCCACTGATCTTTTTCAAAAGTCTTACAGTAGGCTTAACCTCCTAAACGGAGATAGTGTGATATTGCCTAGAACAGAAATCTGTAATGCTCAGAGTACATTCTGTAGGTGTGTGATTCCCTTCCAAATCCTACCTATACCTCATTGTGGTGGAAGGGTGAACAATCAATTAAGAGAATGCCTGGTGGGGCTATGTCATCAGTCATGAAGGCTTCGGCTGAAGAACCACCTAGGGCGTTACGCGAGGTGGACACTCTCACCAGGAACACTGAAGACAGCTTGCCAACGCAGGAGGCAGGTGTTGGAAGGACACCTTATGGCGAACGAGACCTATTACTTGGCCCACCGACTTAATTACCCAGCCAGGAGAGGATTGGTCACCATCTGGCAGAGGAGCAAAAAATTACATGATGAGCACATTTATAAAGAAATCAGTTAACGACGTTAACACTCTCCTCTACAAAACAATAGGAGGACAGCGTCCTGTCGGAATCGAAATGGCAAGGCTGCAGCAAACGATATCGAATCGATTATTTGTCTATAAGGAGTTGGGACAGACTCCGACAGAGGGAAACACTGGTAGACAAGATAAGAAAAGAAGATTGACGTGTTTTGGGAATGTAGTAAGAATGGACGACAACAGATTACCAGCAAATTCATTAGACTATATTGCCTCGTGGAGGGAACACGGAGTCGAGGAAGACAAACAAAGACTTGGATGGAAAACGGATTACATCGTCAGTGAGGCGATTGTGCTGATTTGTTGGATTACCTTCGTCTGCTTGTGGTGTTGTCGTTGACGCCAAAAAATAGCGCGCTACAAACCATCAATTTCGAGAGTTTTCGTAGCCGAACGTAGATGCAAAGGTTGCCATCTCGATTCATTGAAGCGCGACCAGTCTTACTCGTACGATCAGGTGACCGCCAACATGGAGTGCGACCAGTGGCCCTGCCGCCATCTACTGAACGTGACCCGCCGGCCCGAGTAGGAATGCGCTCAACAACATGAGACATCATCCACCTTCGCTCACCCTAGCGACTCGACCCTGCATCGCCCCTGTGCCACTACTCCATTTTTTGGAGGCAATCCAGACAGGGGGTGTTCTCAGCGGATAACCCTGAGGATGGGTTTCCAACGGCAACTGCGACACGACCGGTGCTGTCGACATACGTTCGCACTGATCATCCCAGACAGCCGCATGGAAAATGCGTACTAAGAGTCGAATGGACAACCTCTGTCTTTCGTTCTTTCGTTAAGTGCCGAACCGCTCATCCATGGCCCTTCGACTGAGCCGAAAGAGTGAACTCTGTCTGACGAGCTGCTCCATTAACAACTCTGCTACACAATTCGAGCGGACAATACAATCTTCGTCAATCGTCTGGCGTTGAAACAGTCAATGACCTCAACAGAACGACACCAACTTCCATCCATTAACGATCAGACTGTCACCCCGCGATCCCTTGGACGTTTCCAATCCCAACACTGGTGTCACAGGTAGCTTCACTAACACTATAGCAAGTAGTATCCCATGTCTCATTCTTTTGTCCCATTTAGTTAACCTCTCTTCCTCTCCCTCTCCCTCTCCCTCTCCTGTTCCCTCTCCCGCTCCCTCTTCCTCTCACTTTCCCTATCTCTCTCCCTCTCCTTCTCTCTCTCATTCATTTGCTCTCTATCCCTCTCCTCTCTCTCCTTCCTCCCTCGCTCCCTCCCCCTCTTCTTTCCTCCCTCGCTCCGCTCCCTCCCCTCCCTTTCTCCTCCCTCTCTCTCCCTCTCTCGCTATCTCTCCCTCCACTCTTTCTCTCTCAGGTACCTCATATAGCGCCATCTACGATGGACTCCCAGTTGACCGGATTGGCTGTCTGATCCGGGACCTAGGCATGGCGGCACGACTTATTGGTCAAACCCCAAAATTTGGCCATGTTTCAGAGTACATGCGGGATGTCCTGCATTGGCTTCCTTTTCCGCAGCGTATTGCCTATAGGGTTTGTGCGTTGGTTTGGCGCTGCATTGAGGAACTGGCTCCCCGTATATCTGCGGGAACTAGGGTTTCCAGCGTCGATCAACCATCCGGTCGGTGGATCAAGCTGAGGTTTTGGTTTCCCCGTTCGCTGGTCCTACGACCAAGAATGGTCTCCCTGTTAAACTGCGCTTTTATCCACAGGGCCACTCTACGATGTTCTTCAACAATCTTAAAATGTCCTATTTAGCCGGGGTTCGGTCGGGAGCGGTTCTGAGTAGTCTACTTTGAAGAGTCTCTATATAAAACTTCCTTAAAAATAATAATATTAATAATAATAATAATAATAATAATAATAATAATACTAATAATAATAATAATAATAATAATAATAACTGGAGGACTGCGGCCAATAGCGATCGGCTACTACTGGCGCCGACTTACATCCAAAGGCGCCAACTCCAGCACGGTCCAAAAAGCAGCCACATACCTCGCGCCGCGGCAGGTCGGAGTAGGCGTTCCTGGAGGGGCGGAAGCGGCGTGCCACGCGGCGAGAAAATTTCTAAAAGAAATGCCAACAGGCTCAGTCTTGGTCAAGCTAGACTTCAAAAATGCATTCAACAGCCTGCATAGAGATCGCATGCTGCTGGCCTTGGACGAGACCGCGCCAGAGCTTACACCGTACAGCCGACTTGCATACGCAGAACCCACAATACTACAATTTGGAAGATACACACTGCTCTCGCAAGTCGGTCCCCAACAGGGCGACCCATTGGGACCGCTGCTGTTCTGCCTGCCATTGCAGCCGATCCTGCAGAGCTTGTCTTCAACGCTAACGCTGGGTTTCCTGGATGACCTATCGTTGGGAGGAGCATTGGCCGTAGTAGCAGAAGACATTAAACAGATAGAGCACGAATGCGGCTTGATGGGACTGCAACTCAACCGTGAAAAGTGTGAGATCATCACACGATCGGACGAATGGATGGAACATCCGATTCTGCAGCAATTTAGACCCGTGGCCCCGGAAGAGGCTTGTCTCCTGGGAGCACCGCTGTCGCCGGAAGAAGCTTTAACGACATGCCTGGAATTCAGATGCTCCGAACTGACACTGGCAATCTCAAGACTGGAAATCATCGCCAAACATGATGCGCTGGTCCTATTAAGAAACGCGCTCTGCTCTCAAAAAGTACTACACACTCTGAGATGCTTCCCTTGTCATGAACACCCGCTACTAGACAAATATGACGAAATACAAAGAAGAGGCCTTTCCTCAATCTTAAACATCAACCTGAACAACACACAATGGTGCCAGGCGTCTCTACCAGTCAAATTGGGAGGACTGGGCATACGTCGGGCTGCTTCGCTTGCGCTTCCCGCCTTCCTGGCTTCCGCTGCGAGCACCCGCGTCCTCCAGTCCTCCATGCTGGTCCACGATCGAATAAACCCTGACGAGCAGGTGGAACTGATGCTGCAACGATGGAACGAAGAAACTCAGACAACACCATCAAACAATCAAGCAGAAGAAACTCAGACAACACCATCAGACAATCAAGCAGAAGAAACTCAGACAACACCATCAGACAATCAAGCAGCTTACAAACAAGCCTATTGGGATAGACCACTAGTGAAGAATGTGAAGGACTCAATGACTGAATCATGTAACGACACATACCATCAAGCAAGACTAAAAGCGGTAGCGGCGCCCCATGCTGGCGACTGGTTATTCGCACTCCCGATGTCATCATGCGGGTTGCGAATGGATGACGAGTCAATCAGAGTGGCTGTGGGTCTCAGACTTGGATCGACGATATGCGAGCCCCACACGTGCCCATGCGGGGCTAGGGTTGCTGCAGATGGTTCGCATGGGCTATCATGTGGCCTAGGTCCTGGTCGCATAGCAAGACACGCGACCATAAATGACCTCATAAGCCGAAGTCTCACACAGTCCGGAATGCCAAACATCAAGGAACCACAAGGACTTTCACGAACGGATGGCAAAAGACCCGACGGGATGTCATTGATTCCGTGGCGAGGGGGCGCAGCCTCTTATGGGATGCCACCATAATAGACACGGTCGCTCCATCATATCTGCATGCGACGGCTGCGGCGGCGGGGGCAGCAGCAGAACTGGCGGCCATGAGAAAGAATGCTAAATACGACCACCTGCTGGCCAACTACCATTTTGTCCCCTTGGCCTTTGAGACCCTTGGCCCTATAAACAACAGTGGACTGGACTTTATTAAGGACCTGGGAAAACGTTTGACACTAAGTTCTGGAGATATTAGAGAAACATCCTATCTTTTCCAACGCATGTCTACCACCATCCAACGCTTTAATGCTGTTGCCTTCCGAGGTACATTTGCCCAACCAGACACTGCCGAGTGAGTTGCCGTTCCAGACCACCATCAGTTAAAAAAAAAAAAAAAAAAAAAAAAAAAAAAATAATAATAATAATAATAATAATAATAAACTTAATAATTTATTATTATTCTTAATATTCTTTTCCTGCAAACCCGAAGACGAGGCCTGACCCTACAGACAAATTTCCTGCTCCTTACAGCAATTTTTCCTAAATCCTGAGGGATCCTTGATACCTCGGGTAAAATAATAATAATAATAATAATAATAATAATAATAATAATAATAATAATAATAATAATAATAATAATAATAATAATAATAATAATAATAATAATAATAATAATAATAATAATAATAATAATAATAATAATAATAATAATAGCAATAATCTGTTATGCCTGAATTGGAGGAGACGTAATCGTTCCAGATGCTAATTTTTTTCTGTCTACGGACAATTTTTGTATCACCTGAGGGATCTTGTCTACCTCGGGTTAAAAATAATAATATAGGCCCCTATGCAGTATAACTTATAAGATTGTTAATTAAACGAATATATGATTATATAGGCCATCATAGTTTCTATTGGCGCTCAAAAGAGGTCCTTTTTAAATTCATGCATTAGTTTATGCGTATTAATTTATTAAGATAAATTTAAGGCATAGAAATATTATTAGTAGGCTATCATAAGCAAATAGCCTATAGTAACTGTAATGCGAAGTAGCGATGAGCTGTCGCTTATGTTAATCACAAATATTTGCAATGCGCCCATTACAGAAATTATGAGTGAAACTTCGCATCGTAATGATCGTATATGCACATCGTAGGCCTACTCTGTAGGCCTATACTATTATCTTCCAAGTGATTGATCTGATAAATTAAGAGAGAACGAAAAATTTGTGAATGTTTTCTCATTCATGCATCCTTCTTCGAATTGGAACGAACAACCATAATAAATGAACGTAGTTTTTAAGTGAATCAGATAAACATATAATTCTGTTTACCATAAGTCGAATCTCTTAGATCAGTTAGTGTAATGACGCCATACAAATGTTTTGAGTCGTACATACGTAGCCTACACTATTTTGTTTTCAGAGGTTGACACTGTCTATTTTCTATATGCAGAACCTTTAAACGCCCGGCCTCAATTACTATAATGCATCAACATTGTAATGATAATTATTTGATGATCTACAATACCTTTGATGAATCATAGAAACTGCAAGAGAATTAAGGTTACAGTCCGTGGCCTAAGATCTTTTAGCGTGAGGCTTTAAATTACTAGCGCACGGCTATTAAAACTGCAGTAGGCCTAGTCTCGATGTCTTTGCTGTCCAATGTGTAATGGCACATAACTTTTTCTCTTGAGAAACGTAAGATTTCTTTCAGCACCTCGTCTAGATTTTAAGAGATGGATTACCTTTACAAACTTTAAACCCCTTTAGTTAGTTGGAAGAATGTCAAAAGTAATCGAGGAATTTGAAATGCAGACGATTCTACGACAAATTTATGAAGGAGACTACAAGAAACGCCACGATCACCGCATAGAGTAGGCCTAGACCTATCGGCTAAATGTTCTTAACGCGGTTAATAACATTTCTTCAATATCAAGTCAGACCTAAATTTTACATACGAGGTTAAGGCCACGCAACCAGTTTACTTTTACCAGATTGGTCGGCATAAATTATAGGCTGACCCATGGTTATTATAATATGCAAATGACATATGTATCCTTGACCTGCAGCCTTGCGAGAAATCAAGATGGCAGCTCTGCTAGACGAATTGCTGAAGAGCTGCTTAGTGTCTCGAGTAAACCGCTAATAAAAGATATTTCGAAACAACTAGAAAATATCGTGGAGAATACAATCGAAATGTCCGATTATGATGGGGAATACGTATCGTATTTAACCTGTAGTTTGACTGTTGCCGAGTGATTATTCTGTTACCCATATTGTGCTCAAGAAACCAGTGGTAGGCTACTGTGGTGGGCATTTTCGTCGATCCAAGATGAGTACAGCAAATATTATCGGACTAATAACGGCGATTAATCGTTTTAGAGTTCTAACTTATTTTATATACGTGGCATTTTAATACCAATGTCCAGGATAACTGTCATCAATCCAACTTCTATGTGCAAGACGTTTTTCATCAATCGAGCTTCTTTTATTCTGAGCAAGAATTATATTTAAGTATCAATAGGCCTACATCTTCTAGTTTTAGTCTACGCAAGAATTTTTTCATCAATCGAATTTCTATCTATGCAAGAATTAATATGAATTATTAAGCACTGTCATCAGCCCAACTTCTATTTAATATTACCCTATATGGCAAATAATTTAGAACGTTAAAACAATAAATTTCTCTGATTAGTTCGATAATATTTGCTGTAATCTCCTGGGATAGGCGAAAATGCATGTGGTGGCTTGCTGCTAAACAATATTATTACTTTCTCAATCTCAACTTACAATATTATTGCGTGTACCAATCGACCATAACACCATAATGGTAATATGACGTATTGTGCTTTATATCTCTACTTAGTAATTTAGTTAACTAGTTAAGCTCTTCAAATTTTGGTGCTCTCATGCATAACCGGTGCTACCTTTTCCCATGTACATGGGTAACCTTGTTTTCCTGTTTTCTGGTCGCCATTTAAGTTTCTTTTCACCCTTTTTCTTTAGCTTTGCGTTGGTCACTGCAGGTATGTTTTCATTATAATAGTCCGAGGAGGTCCGAGTCCGCCAGGAGGTCCAGTTAATTTTCAGGAGGTCCGAGTCTGTTTCCCATGTACATGGTGTAACTACTTAGCGGGACCCCGGTCCCTTAAGGGTTTCTCACCCTTTGCTTTTTGTGTTGCCAATGTATGATCTGTTTGTGATGTTGTAAGACACCTAAAAAAGCAATAAAATGTTTGGTTATGGTTATGGTTATGGTTATCTGCAATGTGACATAAAGTGACGTAAATAAATGTAATGCAGGCATGTTGACATAGCCTGCTTATCATTTATATAAATAGCGCGTTATTAGGGCTCTCTGAAAGGCATTAAAAGATGGACATAGGCAGTAATTCGAAAGAGCCAATATTCTTCAGACCTCACTGTTGGGCTGCTTGGGCTTGCAAGTATTGAATTTAAAATGTAGAAAGTGTTAATATTCTAGTGTTGCATCTTTCGGTTCTGTCAGCATAAATTTAAGCTATTCCTAAATATAATACTATAAATTGCGATATAGAGTTATGTATCGTGGCGATATTACTTAATGTTGCGGGACATAACATATTATCATAAGATACAAGGCTACAGTAATATAGGTCTAATTGGTAAATTACCCAAGTGTTCTCTGTAAAGGATAGGCCTATAACTCCATTATGTATTATCCAGTCTCAAGTGGATTCTCATTGTTGCTAAGGAATCATGACAGACCGTTTAAAATTACCGAAAACGAAGCACCTGTGATGTTCATATTTGAACTGATATTATGCAGAGTATATATATAGGAATAGGCTAAATTTTTGCTTACAGAGCCGTATGATGAGAAACTATAGAATATTTACACTCTAAATTTAAATTTAATATTTGCATAAGAGTAAGGTCTAATAATACAATTCTCATTAAATTTTCTTCTTTTCTCTTTGTTTCCATAATTTTTCTATATGCACGAAAATATAAAATTATATTCTTGTTTCAGGAAGATTGTAGGCTATCTGACCAAATAAATTTGAAAATCCAATGTTAGCAGTGCTTTTCATATAACAGTATTCATTTTTAAATCGCAATTTTCGATTTCCAAAAATCACTTGGAGGTAGGCTATTAATATAGCCTACAACTAATCAATCGTGTACATAAGCAATTTGACGGTATGCAAAAACTAAGTAATTCTATAGGCATGAGAAGTATAGGCTGGCAGAGAATAAAGTTAAACGAGTCCCCAGTTGCTAAATTGGAGACTAAAAATTATACTTAGGCCTATCCGCCACAAATGCTGCCTCTGCCCTAACACAATGATCTTCTGAATATTTATCTGATTACGGTTAAGTTTAGGTGTGCCATCGGTTGATGCATTATGCATTAGCACCAGCGCGATACAAGTTATTAATTTCATAGCAAAACGGATTTATCGAAACTACATTAGATCATCAGAGTGTCTTTTTATTTCTATCCCTCCAGTGAATAGTTTTCCAGAAAACAGGTATTTCTGTTTCTGAGCTAAGGCTGTGAAATACACTTATAGGCAACATGTTTCCTCTGCCGAGTACATGGTGTCCTTCCGCTCTCGACTCATAAATGTTCCTGTTTCAGGGTGCTTCTCTTCAGGCTGCCTGTCTGTGTCACTGAACTGCCCTTGGAAATAATATGATTGACAATTTGTTTTGAAATGCCATTTATTGATGCCTTGTGCAATGTTATAATGGCGCTATAGAGTTCTAAGATCAGGTTAAAACCGTTATGAAAACCGTTAATGAAAAACAGTAGTGTCTGAAGACAACTGCATGCACTAAAACGCGTTTGATCAGACATGAAGACGTGAAATTAATATGCATCATCTGTTACTGCTGTAGATTTCCGAGGAAAGGTTTCAAGTGATGAGCGGCGTTTTTACCCAAATGTTGAAGTAGTGATGCTAATCTCTGAATTACGCTCTTCAATCTATGGGTCTAGGCGTTCTTGTCGAAAGACTTCAAAACAGAACCATCACAATCTGGGGTGGATAGAGAGCAGAAAACGGGAATAATTCTGTCATTCTGAAACCTGAGAACTATTAATGTATCTTGTACAAGTTTTATTTACGCCATAATGGCAAAAATTTACCAAATCGGAGAACAGATCAAAATGCACTGTTCAACTTAAAAAATGCAACATCGCTGCCAAAAAGTCTATACAAATCGAGAACGCTTTGCACAAATAAGAACTTAATTGAAATATGTATAGCCTAGAGCTGGTTAATGGCTTCGCATTTCGTCATAGAAACAAATAGACCTATTTTGGACATAATATGCCAGTAAAAAAGTTTGAAATGCTTTAAGTAAATAATTTTAAGATCCTTACAATAGAAGAAACAGGGGCACGCTCATAAAAATATCTACTAATACTTATTTTATGTTCAGGATTGAATAAGTCTGGCAAAAATGTTGGGTACAATGTAGCGAAAATTATAGTGCTTGTTTCTCTTATGCCCTCCTTCGATTGGTTTCTTTCAGGCATTTCTGTCTGCCTGTAACATCTTGGCTGTGATGATATTTATCGATACAATTCTACAAATGCCATAATTCAGTAATATAATTTGATACCAGTTTCAGATGGGATCAGAATAGTTGTGCAGCTGGAAACAAGTGCTTATAACAGTTGATGTTGGGAATAGTAAATGCCATTTGGCAGTAGTATCGCTCTCGCTCCATCGTTAACTTTTATTTCGGCCACGACTGAGAAGCCGGTGCTGGCCACAGGAAAATATAAGCACCGGAGGAATATTTATGATAATTATTAGGCCTATCTCTGACTTATTAAAAGTGGCTGAAACGCATTTAAGATCATCGCCATAAAAAGAGATATTTTGTCTTCAATTCTTTTATTACGCAAGCAATGTCAATTATCAATAATATTATTGAATCTAAAGCACGATACAAGTGCGTCCGAACAACTTGTCAAAATTCTTAACAGGGAGTCAGCTCAGCGTGTTCGAACTCGAATCGCTGGATTACAGATCAAGAAGGTACCGAAAAGACTATCGTTCCTCTCAGTACATTGCCACGTAGGCTCACACATTTGCTTGATTCCGAATCTGACCACGCACAAATATAAATAAGAAAATGAAAGAAATATACAGCCAAGATGCAGATTTCGGGGGAAAGTGGCTTTGCAGTTAGTTTATAAGCATGCAAAGCTATTTAGTAGGGCCTATTATATTAAGCATATTAAGTTCTCATTCCATGCAACGTGTTACTTATATCAATTAAAATATTGCAGCACATAGTCTCCATTTAAATTCGCTGAATAAATAAATCTATTTGCGAAAAAGCTTGTGAATCTCAGAAGACATTCTTGAATCTAAATTACCATAAAATAAATATATATATTTAATCGTACGTTTTCAGATTTTCAGTTTAATGAAAAATCATGAAACAGGTATTATCGTCCGCAACATCGAATATTTTCACGTTCTCCTATGATCTATGTCATGAAAACAGCAGGCATGACTTGTGTCTTTGGGGTCGTCCATTAATTTTGACAACAAAATAGGGGAGGGGGGAAAAGTTTGACAGTTGTTGACAAGGGGGAGGGGGTTCGCTACAAGTTGACGTCAACAATTTTTTCCAATGAATCAGCAAAGACCCTTCCAAATGATAGCGAAAACATTAAGAAATGCTAAAAATGTATAAAGTGCTTAATGTTTAATACTACTAAAAGCTGGTAATAAACTAAACTCATATATTTCGAAATTCGAGATTGCATTTTTTAGTGTAAAACTTTTTAAAAAAATGATTCTACATGTATTGAGCCATTTTGCTTCTTTTTTGTAGGGGGGGTTCTGGGATTGTTGACATAATTTTTAGGGGGTCCGTCAATGTTTGACAGTTGTTGACAAGGGGAGGGGGTCAAAACTGCCTAAAATTTGGTGACATAATTAATGGACGAACCCTTTCTAGGCCTTTGCAAAACTAAGCATATATACAGCAACCCCACATTCTTATTTATAACTGATAGGCCTACCTGTGATGTAAGCATTATGTACACAACTTCGCGTAGCAATTGTGGCTTTAGTTCTACATCCGAACCACCTCTTCATTTCTCCTTGCATTTGAAAAAGAGCCTACAGAATAACCGTTCTGTACCAAATCTTTGCCCTAAGTGTCCGTTCGCTCTAAGGAAGAAGGTTCAGGATGATGCGCTTGTTTAAGAAAGGCAACGCTAAGTTTTTCTGGATTCAACATCACCTCTTTCGCCGTCGGTCGGCCAATGGTCAACATCCGGAGGACGGCAGTTTCTCATAAGTCCCGTCGTTTCTTTACCTGCAACAGACGTTCCTTTCTTGTGCGCGTTCTTTAATCCCCACCATTCTACATTACGTAACTTAGGAACCACCACCATTAAACGGAGGCGCAAGTCGTTCTCTTAGCTCCTTGGTCAGGCAAGTTCCATGACACTTGACACACCTAGGTTTTTATCACCTCAGGCGTATAACTATCGTTTGCCGCATCATCGTATTACCGAAGGAACTGGTACCCCGATTTAGTTATGCTTACAGGGCTACCAGTATCACAAACTTCAATGTCATGTTTTACAGCTTTTCTTGGGTAAATTCTCATAATCTGACTTCGTGTTGACAGTCATCGATCCACATGGTTACTAAGATATTTTTATGGAACACTGACGTGGAAGTAATCTCTATATATACATTCGCTGTTCGCAAACGAACATTCGTTCCGACTTCCGCAACGAGAATGCCCGTTCTCGCACTTTATTCAGTTCACTGGACTGTGCTTTGTAACAAGCGAATATTGATTCAGCGCCAGTTCATGATATGGCATAAATGTAACTCGATCCAGTATCGGTTATTTCCTAGATTTGTTTGTCAAAATATCTGGTCACGTTAGTAAGTAAGTAAGTAAGTATATTCTTTAATTTAACCAGCTGCCAAACAGCACTCTGGTGAACAAGCATGAGCAATATAAATTAACATAAACATCAAAACATCAAGCATCAAAATCTACAATGTTTCTAAGACCAGTGAGATTGCGAGACAGATCTAATTAGTATACGAACAGCATTCTGACTATAAATGTTTTCCTCATTTGGTTGTCAGCTTTTGGCAGCACCCGGTCATGGCGTCTGGGGCGTAGGCTGTAAACCGTTGGCTTCGCTGGGGGAGCAACCCGTGGAGGACATGTCCTGGTGTTCCAAGAACAGCCGAAAACAGGCGGGGTATCGGCAAGACGGCATAGCTGTTCGATAGTTGGGCTATCACCAGGGAGATACCGCTGACGGATTAGCCTATTCATCACGGCTTGGAGTCTTCCCCTTTCTTGCTGCCCAGCATATCCCCACCATGCCGGGGCTGCGTATAGCAGACGGGACAGCGTAGTAGCTCGCACCACGTCGTAGAGCTTGGGGCCAGCTAGACCATGGGCAGTGAGCACGCGGAGGGCAGAAAGAGACTGCCTGGCCCTACAGCATATTTTATCAATGTGCATATCGAAACTAAGGGTGTCAGACATCGTTACACCAAGAATCTTCATGCTATTAACCCTGGTCAAGCCAAGCGTTTCTTTTGGGTCGGACTCGCGCCCTGTTCGCCTCCCGAACCCCCTGACAATCCAGAATTCTCATAGTCTTCAGCTTTGGAACAAAACCGTCTGAATTGGGCACATGGAAATTGTGGACGTGCACTCCCAAGTTTCACATAGCATATTTTCCTCTCATTTCCTCTAATTATTCGATCTCGCGACTTCGTAATAAGGTCGGCCCGAACCCTTAAATGGGACCAGTTGCACCAGTTTCTAAAAACGACAGCGAATTGTGACTTTATTGGTAATACACTGTCTAGACTTTGTCCTTTTGGTAGTTCGAGAGAACCATTACCTTGATGGAACAAGTAGGATAAATTTCTTCAGTGTTACCTTTCTTTTCGCGGTTCCGGTCGGCTATTCCGGGGTCCGCTATTCCGGGTATCCCCTATTCCGGGGATCCGCTATTCCGGACTATTGTGGCTGGCATGCTGCGCGAAAGGTACGATGCTTTCTATTGACGACACTAACTCTAACCCTGACCCTATAACCGACTCTCACAACGCGGAGTCAGGCGGATCCCCGGAATAGCGGATCCCGGAATAGCGGATCCCCGGAATGGCGGATCCCCGGAATGGCGGGCCGGTACCCTTTTCACACTGACCTCTGTATTCGTTTCCAGCTAGAGCGATTCAGACCATCTTGCAGCCTACAATACCACACTTCAAGCGGACTGACTCGAGGTATTGCAAAGGAGTCGTTTCTCGAGTGTTGCCAACCTCCTTCTGTTTTCGCAAAAGGGTGGGCGCGAAGCCGCGAATCCAGAAATTGGGTCAGCTGAATCAGTTTCTGACTCAGACAGCGATTGATTCGGCTGCGACTTGCCAGGAAACTCATCGACCTATCTATCGTAATCGTAATCGTAAACTCGGAACTTCTACAGCGCCCACAAAAGCGAAGTCGCGGGAACCAGCTTATTCACAGGCGCTCAATAAAATCAAAATCGATAGGCAGGGGTCAAAATCCAGAGAGTCAGGCAGGCAGACAGGCAGGCGGCTAAGGTGGATGGTGTTTGGTGTTCAGACGGCGAGGTAGGCATGGAGAAGTGTTGGATTCAGGATAGGATTTGTCAAAAAGCAGTGTTTTCAGTTTCGAGTGAAAGACCTGTGGAGAGATAGCGAGAGGTGGAGTTTTGGTGACTTCGTAGGATGGGTCAGATATTTGTCGTAGTGCTGGCGGAAGTTTGTTCCAAAGAGGTGGAACAGCTATGGCTATGGAGCGATTGGAAAATTTTAATGATGAGGTGACGGAAGGGCGGAGCAGTGTTAGGGAGGAGGAGGAGCGGGTTGGACGAAGTGGCTGGATCGTGAACAACTGACGGAGATAGGAGGGCTGGGAGGTTTGAAGTGTGTTGTACGTGAGTGAGATGATTTTGTATTCTATTCGTTCAGGAATTTTGAGCCAGTGGAGTGATTCGAGGACAGGAGTGATGTGATGGTATTTGGGGGTTTTGGTGACAGCACGGGCGAGGGCATTCTGAATTGCTTGGAGGCGGTTTATTTGAGTGATATCTGGGTCATTCCTGCAATTGGGTGTAAAATAGACCTGAGAAAAAATATTTTTTCAACATCTTTTTTCATAAAATTTGACGTGGCGTTTGTGTAGATATGATATTGGTAAGAGTTGACGCAAATTATGCAATCTTAAAGACCACTAATAAAGCTGTGATCCGCGTGTGAGTTGGTATGTCTGTCGTAAACTTGTCAACCCTGTTACCGACAAAAACGGTAGTATGTGGGTAGGTAGAAGCTGTTCTATATTTAGAACGATGGTGCTCCTAGCAGCAGTAGGTGTCCCCAAGTTAAAATAATATAATAAATGAAACTGAAAAATATTCAATACATTTATTCAATAATTATCATTACAAATTGTGTGTACTATGCATAGCAATCATGACATATCTTCAGCAGTAGACAAGTAACCACAACACAAATAGTAATTAAACTTTCAGGAATATAGAAATGTCAGGCACTCTATTTGAGTGTATGACATTTATCATCTTCATTTAATATTTAGACACTGTTTTATAATGTCAATGGCTGGTAACAGAGTTGACGGGTAACAGAGTTGACATGCCAGTAACAGAGTTGACGGGTAACAGAGTTGACATGCCACTAACAGAATTAGCAAACATACCAGATAGTCACATTCAAGAGTAAGCTGTGATAGTAACACGCTAATAACATATGTAATAACAACTAACATATAGTTTGCACCAAAGTGATGATAAGAAAATGCAATGTTAACAACAGGGAAACAACTAAGAACGGGTAACAGAGTTGACATTCCAGCTGACATGCCAGCTGGTCACCATGCATTTTTTCCATTCATGCGCTTCTTCCGCTGGTCTCTAGCAGACGTTGGCTTATAGTCCTCAATTTCCCTAAAGACTGTTTCTTCTGGCATGCCAATGTTTCCTTTTCCAGGTACTCCTCCATTTTGGCAGGATCTCCATTACGTCGTGCACAATAACGCCTCTGCTACTCTTCCGCTAATAAATAGCCATACCTCATAACCTGTTGATAACAAACATCAATCACGAATGAGGAGTGTGCTTTGATATAACCAGAAAGATAATGCAGACCTATGTTTGGTCAACTCAATTACAGACATGTCAACTCTGCTGCCCCTACGCGGTTTGAAATATAGGTAATCCTACGTGACTTTTTCTGTCAAATATTACAGAATACCTTCTGTATATGGGATATACAGAAATTATCTGTAATATGGCGATCAGATCTATAGAGTTAGTCCAATCAGTTTACACGCGAAAATCTCGTGACTCGTATCTTGCTTGTCATTGGTGAGGCAACGTATGCATAATTATCTCTATCTCTGTCTTTATATCTCTCCCTGCCTCTATCGCTTCGTTCTTCCCTTTCCCCGTCGCCCACTGCATGGACTTTGCTCGGAACGCAGTACACCATCGGCCAGATTCGGCCTGGGCAGCTAAGCTTAGTAAGCTCTTGTATACTCGGAGCCCTCGGCCTGGGCCACATACCGTCCGTTCTCCGGTCAGAGGTCACTATGCACTGCAGAGGTATTAATTGGAACCAGAACACACTCCATGTACTGCCATCCATGTCTTTTGTGTTGCTGGTCCTCCATTTGAAATGAGCTCCCTATTTACGTATATCTGTATATATTATTTTTGATCCATGCATACAACCGTCAATAATAATCCTTCCATACGTCCGTTCGTCCACAGGTCCATCCACATGTCCACGCACAGGTGCATCCACAGGTCATTCAGTCAGTCAGTCAGTCAGTCCTTCGTTCATTCATTCCTTCCTTCCTTCCTTCCTTCCTTCCTTCCTTCCTTCCTTCCTTCCTTCCTTCCTTCCTTCCTTCCTTCCTTCCTCCTTCCTGCCTTCCTTCCTTCCTTGATTCATTCATACATTCAGTCAGTCAGACAGTCAGTCAGTCATTTAGTCAGTCAGTCAGTCAGTCAGTCAGTCAGTCAGTGCGTCAGTCATTCATTCATTCATTCATTCATTTATTCAGTCTGTCTGACTGACTGACTGACTGACTGAATGAATGAATGATTGACTGACTGAATGACTGACTGACCGAATCTATCCGTCAGTCCATCAGTCAGACAGTAAGTCAGTAAGTAAGTCAGTAAGCAAGTCAGTAAGTAAGTATGTCAGTCAGTCAGTAAGGAAGTAAGGAAGTAAGTCAGGGCAGTCAGTCAGTAAATCAGCAAGTAAGTCAGTAAGTAAGTCAGTAAGTAAGTCAGTAAGTCAGTAAAGTCAGTAAGTCAGTAGGTAAGTCAGTAAGTCAGTAAGTAAGTAAGTCAGTAAGTAAGTCAGTAAGTCAGTCAGTCAGTAAGTCAGTCAGTCAGTAAGTAAGTCAGTAAGTCAGTCAGTAAGTCAGTCAGTAAGTAAGTAAGTAAGTCAGTCAGTAAGTAAGTCAGTCAGTCAGTCAGTCAATCAGTCAATCAGTAAGTCAGTAAGTTAGTAAGTAAGTCAGTAAGTCAGTAAGTAAGTCAGTTAGTCAGTAAGTCAGTAAGTCAGTAAGTAAGTCAGTCAGTCAGACAGACAGTCAGTAAGTCAGTAAGTAAATCAGTAAGTCAGTAAGTCAGTCAGTAAGTCGGTAAGTAAGTAAGTCAGTCAGTCAGTAAGTAAGTAAGCAAATCCGTCCGTCCGTCCGTCTATCAGTCAGTCAGTCGGTCAGTCAGTCAGTCAGTCAGTAAGTCAGGTCAAGTAAGTAAGTAAGTAAGTCTGTAAGTAAGTCAGTAAGTAAGTTAGTCAGTCAGTCTGTAAGTAGTAAATAAGTAAGTCAGTCAGTCAGTCAGTCATTCAGTAAGTAAGTCAGTAAGTCAGTAGTCAGTAGTCAGTAAGTAAGTAAGTAAGTCAGTAAGTAAGTCAGTAAGTATGTAAGTCAGTCAGTAAGTAAGTAAGTCAGTAAATCCGTCAGTCACTCAGTCAGTCAGTCAGTCAGTCAGTCAGTCAGTCAGTCCGGTCAGTCAGTCAGTCAGTCAGTCAGTCAGTCAGTCAGTCAGTCAGTCAGTCAGTCAGTCAGTCAATCAGTCAGTCAGTCAGTCAGTCAGTCAGTCAGTCAGTCAATCCGTCAGTCAGTCAGTCAGTCAGTCAGTCAATCCGTATGTCCGTCCATCCGTTCGTTCGTCCGTCAGTCAGTCTGTCATTCATCCATCCATGCCTCCCTACGTGCATCCAGACTGTCTGCAACAGGTAGAATTCTGTCATGTTTACGTGGATGTAACATAAAATTATATACTACAGTTTTAATTGGAGGCATTATTTTGAATGAGAATAGAGCGAGGTGATGGAAGAAGTATCTTCTATTACCTACTCTCTGTACTATACACTAGTCACGACTGCGCCCACGCTCACATAGGCCTAACTGTGTTCTTTCTAGATTTGATTCTCTCACCAAGCGCGGTTTTCTGGCTAGGATGCAGAACAGTTAGGCTAGTGTGTTCTTAGTTAACTTTTAAACTAACTTTCCTGTCAGTATTTGATAACTTTCTATGTACAGCGCTGTGCATTTGCCAGCGTTCCATAAAGAACACACTTATTTACTTACTTACTTACTTACTTAATTCTCCAACTTGCCGAGGTCTCAGATGGTACTATTTTGGGACTATTGGCAGGCGCATTAATACCTAACGATGCTTCGCAGTAAAGTAGCTGCGGCTGCTGCGCGAAATATTTGAACCTAACAAAGGATTCAACGGCTTCTTCTGAAGGCCTGCTACTATACGCGTCGGGCGTTTGAAGCAGAACCGACTGCTGTTTCTGATAAATGAAGTAAGTAATCTTTAATTCACGTCATTTATTATAGTATTTGTGTAATTGAAAACTCATAACTTTAAAGGAATTTTTCGCCGCAGAAGTAATATTTACGGCAAACATTTAGTATCGGGATGCATAAGTTGACTGCCATCGTGAATGTCGGTTAGGGTCAGGCTAGAGGCGTCGTGAGAGTCGGTTAGGGTAACGTTCGGCGTTGTGACGGTCGGTTATGGTCAGGGTTAGTGTCGTCATTAGATAAAATGTTCAAACCTTCCGCCGCAGAAGTAATTGCTTTATGCATTGCGTGGCGGAATCTTCCGCTGCAGAAGCGCTACACTAAATTAAACAGAATATGTTTGGATAAATCTTCTGCGGTGGAAAAACCGCCTCAGGATTACTATTTTCGAAGGCGGAAGAGCTTTACGCATGCGCAAACGCTGGGAGCATGCGCATTGTTCAAAATGCGTTTCTTCTATAAATTGGCCTCGTGAGTGTCGGTTAGGGTCAGGTTAGGCGCTGTGACGGTCGGATAGGATCAGAGTTAGGGTTTGAGTCGTCATTAGATAACATTTGAAACAATTTCCGCTGCAGAAGTAAGTTTTCGCGCGGCATTTTCCGCCGCAGAAGCACCACGCTTTATGTTTTTGCATAGTGCTTCTGCCGCGGAAGATTCCGCCACGCGATGCACAAAGAAATTACTTCTGCGGCGGAAAGTTTTTTACATTTTAACTATGGATAAATCTTCTGCGGCGGAAAATTCCGCCGCAGAAGTAACAATTTCGACACAATTCTGCGGCGGAAGCGCTTTGCGCATGCGCAACCTTCGGCGCATGCGCATTGTTCAAAATGCGGTACTTCCTATAAATTGACGTCGTGAGGGTCGGTTAGGGTCAGGTTTGGCCTCGTGAGTGTCGGTTAGGGTCAGGTTAAGCGCTGTGACGGTCGGTTAGGGTCAGTGTTAGGGTTAGAGTTGTTTTTAGATAAAATGTCCAAAAAAATTCCGCCGCAGAAGTAAATTTTCGCGGGTTGCGTGGCGGCATTTTCCGCCGCAGAAGCACCACGCTTTAACTATTGACAACCCTAACCGACCGTCACACCTACCCTGACCCTAACCGACACTCACGACGCCAATTTTTAGGAAGTAACGCATTTTGAACAATGCGCATGCGCCGAAGGTTGCGCGCGCGCAATGCTCTTCCGCCGTCGAAAATAGCAATTCTGCGGCGGAAGCAGAAGATTTATTCCTATGTTTTAAAGTTGCGTGGTGCATCTGCGGCGGAATATTCCGCCACGCAAGGCATGCAGAAATTACCCTTGCGGTGCTATATAAATGTTCGATGACATCTACATTTATATAATAACTATAAAATGTAATAATTAAATAATATGTAATGAATATGTATATTTTAAATATATAATGATAATCTAAATATAATTATTAATATATAATGTTGTATTATTATATATATTTTTTACATAATATTATATTCTATTATATTATATTAGTTATTAATTATATATTATAATTATTAATTATAGATTATAATTATTAAAATATATTATTAATAATTAAATTACATTATAACATATATTTATTACTATTTATTATATATTATTAATATTATAATATTATTAATATTATAATAATAAGAATTAATTATTATATAATTAATATTAATAATAATAATTAATATTATTAGGGGTTGTGTAGAGGAGAGGGGAGTGGTAGGGCAAGTGGGAGTAGAGTGGCAGGAGAGGGCAAGGTGGAGTGAATGGGAGGATGGGGAAGGGGAAAGGAGGGGACGAGGAGGGAAGGGAAGTGGCTTTATTAAAAGATATTCTTACTTACTTACTTTAAATTTATCTTTTCATATAAAATTATAAAAATTAGGGTTGCGGAAGTTAATGATTAATTAATCGATTAATCGCTTGACCGGTGGTTATATTGTCAACAAAACATGTTGCTCACTAGAACCTAGTAGTGTAAACATGCTGGTATGTTTACGTAATCTTAAATAGTTAATTATTAAAAATATTTTTAAATCGTCAACAGCCCTAATAAAATTGTTTGCAAATTATGTTTCATTACTTATTACATAGCATAAGGCATTGAATAAAATATGGAGCCCATATCATAATTATTTGCAATTGTATTAAATTAGTACATACTGTTAAACAGTAAGACTTTTCATTTTTCGTGGGGCTCTTCGCACTGGGAGCGCTTCTGATTGGGTATTACTGTGAGAGGCGCTTTATAAATTTCTAAATACAATACAATATACAGTACTATGGTTTGAAAGATTAAAGTCAACAAGAAAATAAAAAGGGGGCAGTCACTAAATCTCGCTCCTCGGCGCTGAAACGTTTCGTTACGCCATTGAATAGACGTAGACATGAAGTCATTAACAGTTTTTCGATGACTTGAACATCTCTGGATTCGGACTGTGCTTAGAGGGGCTCAGACTCGGCTTAGGTTGACTTGACTACATCACTGCAAGTGCCCACTCGGATGTGGTGAGGCCAGCTGAATATATTACTCTTTTTTTACTAAAATAATAATAATTTTGGTGATTTTCTTTCTTGTATATTGATCCAGGAACTTATGGAATGACCGACGATGGTTTCTGTCTGTCCATCAATGGAATTTTAAGGTATGCTCGAATTTATTCAAAGCTGAAATTACAATTTGATTATATTATTTGTGACTTTGTACTTCTTTTGACCAAATGTGAGCTTGCCATAAAAATCTTTCTATACTGCTTTACTTGCTGATAGTATTGTCTTCTATTTGCAAACTTGTTAAAGCGCCTCTTATAGTGTAAGCCATTAAGAGGTGCTGTCAGGGTGGGAGCCCGAGTACATGGGAAAGTCTTTAATAGAAGAAGAGGAAGAGCAGTCTCTTCAGCTAGCCTTGAGTATGAAGTGTTAGTGACTTCATTTTCTTAGGATGGCAGGTGGCCAGTCCTCTCCTTGGCCATCTCATCTTTCCACTGACAGTTTATGATAAGTTTGCTAAGGAGTGCAGTTGGGGCAGAAATGTCTGTCCGAAAGAAATTGATTCTACTGTCACTCTCTCTCTCTCTCCGTATCTCAAAGTCACTCCCTTCAAAAACAGGCTCAAAGCTAAGTATTTAATCCTTGGTTTTCAAGCACTTGAATATCTTAACGACTGAACGGACACTGTATTGTGGTGTGAACAAAAGAAGAAGTGTAACATTTTAAGTTTCGTGTTGGCCTGAGATTATGAACATGCAATAAATATGAATATGAATCATGATTATTGTTAATTCGTGTTTGGAATTATATAAAGTTTTTCGTTGTTTAGCCATATATTATAGTGCTTCCTAATAATGGATCATTGCATTAATAGATGTATCAATTCATCTGATGAAAATCAATGCATCAAGCCAGAGCAGCTCCAGTACATGTACAACATTGGCAGAGCAGGCACAAAGTTTAACCTACATGATGTATACATGTACTACTGACTACATAAGCACTAATCTGATCCGTCATAAAAATTAATATTGTCCAGAGGAGAGTGCAAATTGTAAATTACATGTTTGCAGAAAAAGTTCATAATTACATTGCAGAAAGCCATTGAAATTATTTTTCTATGCAATACTGCTGTAAATTTACAGAAAAACCGGTATATTAACAGGCTAATTAATACAGAAATTAATTCAAATTTCCGTAAAATTACAGAAAAGGTCTGTAGTTATTTCCCAGAAAAATCGGTATCTTTACCGAACATATCTGTAAATTATTACAGAAGATATCTGTAAATCATTTACAGAAAAATCTAATTTACAGAAAGAATCTGTAAACTATTTTACAGAAGCTCTGTAATTTTACAGAGGATTTCTGTAAAATATTTACAGAAACTCTGTTATTTTACAGAAGAAGTACTGGCAACACTGCTGCCAGTACTTTTTCTGTAAAAATACAGAAACTTTCCAATACAGTGTACGCGGTAACAGGGTTGACGGTAACAGAGTATGACATTTTCCGCGAAAACCATGTTTTAGCATGATACTTCATCTTAATATCACTAACTCTCGTCTTCAGACTTTAGATTACTTTAATATGATAATGATCTCTGCAAGAAAAATGGTAAATATTAGCACCATCATGGTCATACTTTGGTAACAGAGTTGACTAACTTCAAATATACGATATGAAAATGCTCCAAAAACAGAAATTTTAGAGCTATATAAGACGTATATAAAATCAACCAACCTTCTCATCAATGATAAACCGCGTAGTATTGATCCGCCTGATGAATTAAATAAAACTAAATATATCAATGTACCATTCAAACTGTTAATAATAGTTGACGGTAACAGAGTTGACAAAATTCCTAGGGACACTCATTATCAAAGAGATACTCAAAGAGATTACTGTTATGTGCTCTGATACAGAAAGTACAACTAACTTAGATTAAGGCCAGCATATGATGTTATGAGAATATTTTACAAACAGACAAAAATTACACACTGTTTGAGTAGGACGATCAAGTTTATTACCACCAAATGTAGAAGGGACAACATTATATACTGTACCCCTCTGATTACAAAAATATTCCAGGGTGCCGTATACTGCAATATCAATTATTGTTTTCAGGCATTTTAAATCAAATAACATTTGTATATTTACGTAGTAAAGTATTTTGATCTAACCTGCTCATATTATTGTGTGTCCGCAATCAAACATGTCTGGGACATGATATTTAACCGAATTGAAAGAATGACCCATCTATGTTTAGGAAAAGAGAATTGCAGTAGTCTAATTTAGCGTGAACTATAGATGTAGCTATATTGTGGATGCAGTTTTGAAGTCAAGCATAGGGCGGATTCTACGGAGGTCACGGATATGCATGAAGCAAGAGCGAGAAAGATAGGTGATGTGATCGGCGAAGCTGAGGTTTTGGTCAAAAATCACACCAAGGTTGCGGACAGGAGAATTTGCAGTGAATGTGTGGGTAGGTGCAGAGTCAAGGTTGATGGAAATAGATGGATCTGGGATTTTCTTAAGTTGCTCACGGAGGCCTATAAGTATAAATTCAGTTTTAGAGGGGTTCAGGCATATCTTTTAGCAGCAATGAGAGACTTGTCCTTCGACCGGGACCGTTAGTGCAAATTTCCGCAGCGTCTTTTCTGATCTTATACAGACCCACTTCTGATCTTATACAGACCCATTTACTTATTTATTTGCATAGGGGTAGTCCATTAATTATATCAACAAATTTTAGGCAGTTTTTGACCCCGTGCCCCTTGTCAACAACCCCCTAAAACATTATTAACCCCCCCTTCTACAAAAAAGAAACACAATGGCTCAAAACATGTAGAATCACTGTTAGATTTTTTTTATACAAAAAAATGCAATCTCGAATTTCAAAATATATGAGTTTAGTTTATTACCAGCTTTTTAGTAGTATTAAACATTTAGAACTTTATTCATTTTTAGCATTACTTAATGTTTAAGCTACCATTTTGAGGGGTCTGTGTTGACTCATTGGACAAAAATATTTACGTCACATTGTGCCGAATCCCCCTACCCCTTGTCAACAACAGTTACTGTCAAACTTTACCAAACCCCTCCCCGTTATTTTGTTGACATAATTGATGGACCACCCCATATAACAAGTTTTCATTCCCTAGGTTGCCGAGAACCTCTTATCAACAGTATAAACTTACCGTTTCACCAGTATGATAGTGGTTTCACGGACATCTTAGAGTCCGTAAATATATATTTCACACCTCGCCCGAACCCGGTCTTTGATTTGTTTGCTGTGCTTTTATATTATTGCTAAACAGAGCATACTGACTTGCGTTGATTTGAATGCGTATTTCATGGCTATAGCAGGACAGTGCAACTTTGCAAGATAGGCTATATTCAGCTGCCTTTGCACTGGTTTGAGTCATTATGGAATGGCTTGGCCGATGCTATTGTCTTCCTCATCGCTTTATTGTAATCGTGCAAGATATGCTGTTCGACAAGTCTATAGGCTTCTTTTGATAAAGCACACATTTAAGATAAAGTCAATGATATGTCTAATTTTAAAAGCAGCCTGATTTCATAACTGCTTTGAAAAACTAGTTACATATATGCGACAGCGATAGCTTGGATTTTATGAAAGACAGATTCACAAAAATAAAATACAGAAAAATAAACCAATTGAAATCAAGTCATTAATAGCAGGTTTTTAGACACTCGGTACATATATTGAAAGATTTATCTCGTAGATAAGGTCTCTGATCTTTAGATTTTTTTACTGGATAATCTTTATTTTCATGAATGTTTATAAAAACGCGTAGGTCCATGATAGCATTAAGCTTTATTTATCCCTAACGACAAGTTTGAACTGTTGCACATTTGTAGTGTTTTTATTATTATCGACATGTAAATCAGAGGTGCGGATAGTCAACCACCAGGAGAAGATGCAGTGAGATATCCAAGTGCTTTGAAAGCCAAGAAGAAATAATGAGCTTACCGCCGATTTTTGAAGGAAGGAAGTGAATTTAAGCCACACACAGAGAGTGCCAGTCGATTCCATTTCTTCGGGCAGATGCCTGGAACTCACGCAACTGACGCAAGCCATAACTTTTCTACATCGGGGATCAGCTAAAAGACCCGTACTTGATGATCGCAGGCAATGAGTAGGGATGTATACGGTGTAGTGATTGAAGGTAGGGAGGTGTGCTGGTGCTGAGGGCTTTGTAGGTCTAATAGGCCAATTAAAATTTTATTCTGAATTCAGCAGGAAGTCAAATGATGAAGTTGAACTGAGGAGCCTGTTCGTAGCGGGACACGCAGCACTATACGCGAGCTAAGGAGTTTTGGATGCGTTGCATGCAGCCTGTTGAGTTCAAGGCCTGCATGAGAGACCCACAATAAAACGAATTTGCATAATCAAGGCGAGAGAAGACAACGGGACAGGCTATAGTTTGCGACATTATTCTTAGTCATAGCCGACATGATGTGACCAACATGTTTTACTCTGACAGGATAGAGACCAGCTTTACAAATATTTGTTATGAGCGGTCGGAATGTGAGCTTACTGTCTAGGGTTACCCAAGTGTTTTGACATTATCAGGTAGAGCACAGCAGTGCCTGGGAGGCTGATGCTATTGAAAGCGAAGGGAGAGGACACAGACAACTTAATATATTTTCACAGCCATGTATATTGACTAATAATGTCAGAGTATCATTTAGATCATCTAAGCGTCTTCAGGCTTTGTTTACTCTGCGGTGTCTGCACGTGGAAATCAAACAGCTGTCGTTTATTCTGGATTTTGTTACCTCGTTGAGTAAAGCCCCTTGCATACCTTATAAACTATTGGTTCAATAAAATACTTTGGACGTTTTTTTATCTTCTTGGATGCTTGTTTTAATAGTATTATACGGGCCTATTGTTTATGACCCTTACCAGACAAGATGGATACCGGTCTGTGCCTGGATTTGTGCAGGCATCTTTGCGGTCTGGTCTATTTTCCAATTTTGCTTAGGCCAAACAATAACTCTTCTGGTTCCTTCTGCTGTCATCTGTGTTCTGCTTCTAGATGAAACAAGTAACGTTAATTTGCGTCCTGGCTTGAATGCAGATTCATGTAGAATACATTAAGCTAACTGTCATGAATTAGCAACAACAACAACAAAAAAGTACTATAAAAGTAGTAGCAGTAATATTATAATTGTTAATAAGAATAAATTATTATTACTATAATAATAAGAGAACAATAACAATAATAATACCCTATACGATGCAAATCTGCAACAAAACAAAACAACAAAACAAAAAAGAGATTACTCATAGAAGAATTATTAGGAAATCAGTGCTATCTGGCACCACAGTAACATAATTAATACAGATCTATAAAATTATTTGCTTGGAATAGAGCTATTTAGCTACATACAATTCCTTTACCATTACAATATATATACAGTCTGGTCAAAGCCATTTTCTTAATAATGCAACAACGTATTTAATCCATCAGCCGCGCTTCATTGGCATAAGGGTGCTCAGCATATTAGTTTTACTAGACTATGTAAAGTTGAGTAATCCTACAAAGAATTTTGTTTCATATTTATATTCTGACCTTTTAGCCTGTCCAACACAGAAAACGCTGCAGATAAGAATTTGAAATAGCACACTTTATATGACCATAGACTATTAGTGCAACGTTAGCACATTCAATGGAAATATTATTGAAAATTTAATGGATATATTCATGCATATTATACAATTCCAAAATTGTCGCAGAAAGTAGCCTATATACGAATAAGCAAAGGACACACATTATCCGTCTAAATTACTGCCAGTGTCTCTTCTCATAATAGTAACAGCAATTTCATGAAGGCAACTTAAATTTATAGGCCTACGCTGTAGGCCTATTACATTTGTACAAACAAAGATGAAAACAGCTAGGGGCCTATGGCACAGAATAGGGCTATAGACATTTTAGCTCTGTATATCTGAAAACTTTGAAACGATTGATTTAAAAAAATAATATGTAAGTACACTAGTACAGTATATGCTACTATATTAAAAAAATTCTGGTAGCGATCGGCTTACCCATGGCGACATCCAACATACAAATGTCGTGTTTCTTTACAAGATCTGTCGGCTACCAATAAATCGCATAAAATTATATTAAACATGATAAGATTCTTGATAATGATCTGCTGTGAAAAATGGATGTTGTTACTGATCCAGGAGCAAAAAAATATTCTCATATAAACTTAAAGCGAAATGTGTTAAACAAGTAAAATGCTTCCTTTTCCGGTATACTTTTCACCAAAATTTATTATTTTAAACATTCGTTCTCTATAAAATTATACTTTATTCACTTGCGCTCCATTCCTCTGAAGGTATCACCTGACAAAATAATGATAAAACTGATCAAATATTGAATTAGGACAAAGTCAGTTAAAAATGAGAAATAAGTCGACGTTAAACCTCCAATGGTGTCGGGAAAAGCAGTACTTAATTACACTGAAGAATAATATCTCTTTTAACTTTTATAGGTCAAATACATTTTATGATTAGACGGTAATTAGGATTTAGGCTATATTCTATCATTTTAAAATGCAATCATTTCAGAAAAACTCAACAATTCTCTATAAAAGTAAATTATTGATTAGGCCTATACCTGATTGAAGTAGCATGCATGCGTGATATTTTGGTTGGTAGCCTACTCATTATTTCGGCCTACAGATCAGTATCATACAGGGATTTTTGAAAGAGTAATAAAACTCACTCAAATATCGACATCCTTATATTAGTCCAAATGGGCAGTGGAGCGTAGTGATGCCGCAACCACACCTAGAGGTGCAATATTATATGTAGTCCTCGATGTAACGCACACGTTTTTATATAGCGACGGGTATTGCCCCTGCTCACCCATCAATGAATTGATGGGTGAAATTCTTCACGACCTCTGCCCGGTTGTAATGAATGGGCGGAGTTTATATGAATGGGCGGAGTTTGCAATGACCGCCTGTAGATTAGAAACCATTCGGCCGATTACTTTTAAATTAGGCCTATATATGCACTTATAACAGCAAGATCTCAAAATGGACTGCGATTCGTAAAGATCGGGCTACCGCGGTGACACATAACGAGGCCGTTAAGCCCTAATAAAGCTTATTTAAACTTGATATGAGTCCAAATTTAAAAACTCGTCTTTTGGTTAGGTAATTGGACAGATATATAGCATCATGTATAAACGGCGGACAAACTACATACAAAATTTTGTATAAAATAATGCTTTTAATAATGCATATATAAATATATAGGGCATTAAAGTTTTATATTTAAGTTGGTCAATTTCCTTTAATTCGTAAAAACTTTTTTAGCAATTCATTTGTATTGATGCAATTTAATATAGTCAAGGCGACCTTATTTCTATAAAAATCCCTCCCGCCGTGGGCATTAACTTTAGGTCAATGGTCTCAGTTTATGAGGCCCTTCTGATAACTAAGAGCAAGGTTCCCCTTTATCGGGAGACTTCTCAAGAGATGTTTCACGCGGCAGCACTTTAGCAGCGTCGAAGATAAATAAAGTCGATGCAGGCGATACAATAAAAGGCTGAAAAGTAAACACCGTTTTTAAACAGACTATAGTCAGATGCAACGCATAATAGAATCCAGAGACGACGCAACGTCTCACATATAAGAGACAATAACACTGTTCGTATCCTCAGTGAACATAGCGTGTAATATTGTTGAAGTCTGGGTGTGTCGACTAGGCCTATATATATAGTCTTTTAAGGCCGCCACCATACACGAACAGAGCACAACTAGGCCTATAGCTTCATAAAAATGTTAGACAAGCTATATATAGCATACGATACATTCGTGTACAGTAACTGTACATACACGATTGGTCAAACTAAGCTCGACTAAATTCACTGCCTTATATATTACAATAAAGTCTCATTTCCATATAATGCTCTCCGAAAAAATAGGTGAACAAAATTTACGTAAATTCCATCATATTATTTAAAACGGTAAACCACTCGCACCTAACCTGGAACGCAGTAAAGCCCGACAAAGTTTACAGTCCCGATAGTTGAGAAACTATTAATGCAGGCAGGGACAGCCTCAACTGATTTGATTCAAAGGTGTCTTGCGAGATCGCGAGACGGACTGAATCTTCAAGGAAGGAAGAGTAGAAGTTTTATGGAACTTTGGACGTTCGAAACACCTAGTTTTCGGATTCAGCGTTGGGAATGAATCTGGTTTCGGAGATAAGACAACCAGGAGACAAAACGAAGTGTGTTTGTAGTAAGTCCTGGATAGGTCACAACCAGTGGTTAAATTGCTCATCCAGAGGTGCCGGGTCTCCCAGTCTTTACATATTTTAAACTTAAGCCTTACGGTACTGGCGAATCTATAGATATAACCGAATATTTATGTGTATCTGTATGTATGTAGTTATCATACTATCATTTTTATGGCGATTTCCAAGCTGGTTCAACTTTTTCCGTAGAAAACGCGGCGTAGAATAGCTATGGGGTTGTCATACCCCACCTCACCTCCAAAGGGTTAAAATTTAGTCCCTGAAGCCACAGCTCCTTGACATCTTTGAAGTCACTGTATTCCTGCTTTAAGTCATTATTGTATGGGGAAAAACTAACTGTATGCCAGCCTCAGTTCATTTTCCCCATATTCTGATGAGACAGTTGAAGGCCAAAAAGTGGGCAACCAAATGCTAATACAATAATTATGTGGGTCTTTCAGACTCTAGCATACATGTAAGTCGTACAGAAATAGAATCAACCAGAGCTTGATAGAACTGGCTTTTGTCTATTTCTTTGTCTGCTTTTGCAGAGCTCTGCACAATGGGGACACCATTAAATGAGCCATCAGTCACAGCCTTATAGGCAACTTAATACCGCTCTCCTCCCTCAAACTTACGTAACACAAAACCTCAACCTGTCTTGTAATAAGTCAGTGAGCCTTATGCAGGTATATGGATTCTGTCTGTAATGACTCTGATAGTTCACTTAGTTATTCAAGAGAATCGCATATCAATGCTAAATTTAGTAGAAAAACTGATGTTGACAGCTTTGAGGCCAAACCTTTAACCTGTGCTTTCTCCTTACCATCCAGACGGTCATCGTGAGATACTTGGGAAAACTGAGCAAACAATGTTGCATAATTTGTCCAGTGCGAAAGCTATAGGTGCCACCTATTGCATATCTAAACTTGCCCAACAGTTCAACACCCGGATCTGCTGCAATATTTTCTAGGCTCCGCCTGTTTTTAGGGAAACACTAGGTCTTAAAAATAATGTGTAGAGCTTCTGTATGAAGATCTTTAGGCCTAGATTGACTTTCCTTCAGAACCCCAATTCTATTTTCTAAGTAAAGACAAAATTATTTGCGCAGATATAAATTTTCGGGATATTTTCGGAATAATTATAGGCTTAATATTCAGGAAACTTTACTAGGCCTACTAGTCCATACTATGAGTCTATGATACTATAGATTCTAGATTTAGAATGCTTGGTTGCAATTGTTTTTCAGAGATTGGAAAAATTTGTATTCCATCATCAGTTCATCAAATTCATCTAACAGTTCTAACTCATCATCAGTTCATCACAGAATTGGGTTTCGGCGATTCGGGTAGAGCCCCATGTTACCTTGCTAATGCCCTAACAGTAAAACGCGTCTCACCTCTTGCAGGATTATTTACATGCAAAGAAATCTTTCATCTTTCATTGTGCTGAAGTTTGATGCACTCTGTCAAAGTTTGTTCTCTACAGGCGCGATAACTAGGCCTATAACTAATCAAAGGACGTGCTAGCCTAATTCAGATTTACACACCGATTCCAGCTAAATCTTCCGCAAATGACTCATTGATGAAGAAAAAAACTGTGACCTACTTGCACACAGAGCGGAATTCGGAAACACGATACCTTCTGGCAGCGATTATAAAACAATTTAAACTCGACATAGAGACAGACAGACAGATAGGGAGGGAAAGGGATAGCGGGCGACTTAAGCAAATACGAAGGCTAAGTAGATTTCTATGATGATAGCGAATATTGAATCGCACTGTGAGGCTGACGAGAAGGTTACTCTGATTTTAGATGGAGGGTCCCCTTTTTATAGGTGGCGGTTCTCATAATTCGGGTGGCGGGTCTCACAATGCAGGTGGCGGTTCTCAGGTCAGAGGTGCCGGGTCTGAAGTCCGAGGTGCCGGATCTCAGACCCGGCGAGACCCGGCTGAATGTAACCACTGGTCACAACCGAAGTACCCGTTGTCTGATTCAGAGGCTCAGCTTATATAGTCTTAGACACCGAGAGAAAGAGAGAAAGAGAGAGAGAGAGAGAGAGAGAGAGCGAGCGAGCGAGAGAGCGAGCAGACAGACAGAGACAGAGACAGAGACAGAGAGAAAAACAAAGCGTTAAAGAAGCAAAAAAATGAAAGAGAAACAGATCGACAAATGGACCAAAAAGTATTACTGATACGGCAAGATTCCGGATCGAGTTACCCATGTAAGATCAGATGAGTCAAATGGCCGTTAAAGATTACACATAATATGCTTGTGGAAGCGCAGAACACACAGCACTGGCTGAGTACGTAAAGACGAGCACGCTTGCAGTTGCTTGGGTCAATACGACGGTTTATGAGCAAAAAAGCTGAAGGTTATAAAGAGGAGTCCTTAAGGTTGGCCTGAGTGGGATGTGGCGAGACTGGTGCTTTAGCCGGCCTCGTGGGCGAGCAATGTCTGCGCATAAAGTCTGGCTGGCGGCGCCACAAGCTAAGCGGAGCCCAAGCTGCGCTGAGGGCGGTGCGGCGGGGTTGCGACTGCTTTTCTGGCTGGGCGATGCGTCAAGCCTCTGTTCTACATATATAAACCTATTCAGTGGCGTGTCACACCGCTATGAATCGACTCCACAGGCATCTCAGACCCGGCGAGACCCGGCTGAATGTTCCACGGATGGGCAAATTACACATAAAGTGTAATTGAATTAGAAATTACCGGTACTTGGGAAGATGCAATTGAATTACAAATTATAGATTACTCTAGAATTTTGCTGTAAAAATAAATTACGAATTATGCAATTTCATTTACATCAATTACAAATTACTTACATCATTGGGATCAAGAATTTCAGACAGAAAACAAATGCTTTCTTTCCACTGTTCATTTGTGTAAGACATTTTGAAATTGTTTATTTAAATTTCTCTAAGAAGCAGCAGCTGTTTGACCATGTTATCCGATAACCGGCGTCCGTTTTGCTTTTCTAATTGCCGACTTTGTGACCACTGTGTACATTGCACCACTAAAATTCACAATCTCTCTCCCTGTCTTGACAACTAGGCCTAGGCTACTTGTTCACTACTGGCATTTTCAGACGTTGTTACCAGCAAGTTCAGCATGCATTGTAGGCCTATTTGGTCTATAGGGCCTACAAAACGTGCAGGCCGCCAACGTCATTTAAAAGTTGAATGAGTTAGGCTACTGTTGCAAGGATGAAATTATGACATAAACAAATAATTATAAAAAATCTGAGATAGTGTTACTTTCCGAAGAGAAAAATGAGTGTTTATATTTAATTCATTCATTTCCATTTGATGGTTTCATTTAGTTCGCACTATGTTATTTTTAACTGTAACTGGTGAGATAATAACTTTAACAGTTTTACTTTTAATTAGGCCTACTGTTGCCACTCGGCCCACTCGTAGGCCCTATTAACTACAGACACTCGAAAAATGAGTAAGAAGCCGAAACTGAATACCGGTATTGGAAGCGCAGAGAAAATTGCGAAATTCAAGAGGGTTGGACATTAATTTTACGCATCGCAGAAAAATTAAATCCGTAAAGGAAGCATTCTTCACTGCAAGATTGGCATCAGTGACTGCATCTAAACTTAATGTGTGACTTACATTTCGTGCCTATAGAACTATAATACAGGTTTATGTTCACTTTTCTGAAAAATCAACCTAATGCTATGTTCGTTATCAGGATGACATGGGCTATGTCCTGAATAGTGACTATAGAAGAATAGAAGAATAGAAGAATAGTGACTATTCAGGACATAGCCCAAGCTTAACTGGAAACGCTTTCTTGAGCGCTATCTGTGACTATACTATCTCGCTCTATGGCCAGGAATTTAGACAGTAATAAAAACTACACAGTTTTTAGTCCGTATCTAATGGAATTCGTAACTTGGTGTCACGTGTGCAGACACTACGCCCCTCACGACTAAATGACGTCTGCTTAGATTATTCGGCGCTACGTCTATAGCTAATCCCAGAAGCTTTCTGAGCAAGTGCCTTGGACTTGTAACTTTGATTCCTACAGAAGCATGCATGGGTCTCCTTAACGTGATAATATAACAATTGAGACGATTCACAAGAAATTATCATTTCGCCTTTATTATGTAGAGATGCCAACGCATCATAGACGCCGACTCCTTGGGAGCCTTGGGTGCCAATGCACCCAGAGAGAAAGTTCAGTGGGTGCCTGGCACCCAGAAGAATTCAGACCTTAAATTCAAATTTTTTATATTATATTCCAGTAGCCTAATCTCACAACTTGTGAAGTGGTACAACACAAATATCCAACATGATCTCGCAATAATTTTTCTTTCAAGCACTGTCTTTGAAGACAATATTTTATTTCCCCAAAATGCACTAAAAGTCACCTGTGGCAAAGTAGAATATAAAAAATGTTCACGGGGACTGGGGTAGACCCCAGGCAGTGGCACCCAGAGACAAAACTAAAAGTCGGCGCCTATGCAATGCATAATCGCACTTTCGGTTTTAAAATTAAAACAATTAGTTTAATGGCATTTTATTGGTGAAATATGTGATAGCATAAAATGACTTTGCCCCATGTCTGGGGCATAAACGACACAGGGTGAACGTTTCACCCCAAAAGTTCCAAATATTACAAATGTATCCTATACTACAATTATTGTTTCTTACTATCCCGCTATAATCACTAGAAACGAATTCAAGGAAAAACAACTTTAAAAAATATAATTGGAACAAATTGAAATTATGATAATTGTTTTTAGACCTATAGGATGTCACTGTCAAAGCAGTAAGAAGAAAGGTTACTAATGACTATAGGTTACAGCACCTTGCCTACCAAGGCCGTATTTAGGGGGTGTTTTGGGTGTTTAAACACCCCCCGAAATTAAATAAGTTATAATATAAATATTGCATTTACTAACATATACGGTGTAACAACTAAGAGTACTCATGTGAACTTAGATGATGCAGCTCTACAGTGCTTTGAGAGCTCACAGCGCTACTCCAAACCCCTTAGCCTATAGACGGTTGACTTGGTTGCTTGTCGGCTTGTTCAACAACGAGTAAACACCCCCCGAAACAAAATCCTGGCTACGTCCTTGTTGCCTACTCAACGGTGTTACACACAGAATTTAATGATTTTAAAAATAACCGAGGCAAAACGTCCACCATGATTGCTTTGCCCCATCCGTTTTGAGCCACAATTGTGCCAAGCATAATGCCAGAGATACTGCTAAACTTTCATTATCGCTCAATAATATTTTATAAAATTCAACTAATTTCACAACTCTTTGAAACAACGCTTTCAGTTCTCCATAGAAATTTTACGTCAACTGATACAGAAATAGGATTTGGGAATATTAAAAATAGAACAAATCAATGCTTATAAATTGACTGAATGTATACACCGCTATACCTACAACCTGCTTCCTAATGCATTCAGAAATAATAATTATTATTATTACAAACATATATCTTATTATTTTACGCTCTCACTACACGCGTAATAAAAGCAATGAGTAACTCATAGAATTTTCACGCGCTAACGTACGCAAATTCTCTCTAGTTGCAATGGGCCCAAATATCTGGAATAGACTTCCGTGTGACTTGTGCCATGTGCCTAATTTTTATGCATATAAAAGACACCCATGTGTCAGTTGTGCCTACCTTTTGGAATCAAAGTAATGTTATATTAGCCGAAATCCCCTCTTCTCGTCCTGTTTTCCTCTTTTTTCTTTTTAAATTTCTTTCCTTTTATATTATTTTAATTATTATTAATAACTAATGCCTTGAGAATACTTGTTGTTAATTCATTGATCAATTTACGAATTCTGGTTAGTCACTACTTAATCATAATTATGTTGAACTATAATCTTGCTTCCATTTGAAATTATGTGAATTCTGGGTACTTGTAGCGTTACCTTCTGTTTTGGAGTTGACCCACCTGGGTAACGGACGTTCTCTTTCACGGAAAAGGGGGTCTTACATAGCGGGACCAAGGTTACTTTTAGGTCTCCTTTTATCCCATTTTCCAGTATGCAACCTCATTTGTTTCCCTGAGTTCATTTCTTGTGGATGTAACTTTCTCTTCATATTCAACTGTATAATTGTTTTGGATCTATGGATCAATAAATGATTTTGATTGAAAAAAATAACTGTTTTATAACAAGAAATTACTTAAACCATGTATAAAAGCATCGTTTCTTCGTCAAATATACTGATTCAAGTTTTGAACCGCTCTTTCGTGACCAAACCGTTGCCTGGTAGGCCTATATGTAAATGTGACTTACACTTGTAAGTTAGAACTATCTGTACACCGAATTAAAACTATTTCTAACGAAGTTTGAGTGAACTTTATACCCCGCATGGACCTTATGCAACCCTACCATCAACAACGTCCAACAAAGCAATATAATTCATGGCACAGTGTATGTCTATATATATAATGATACCAATCAATCTGAATCTGTGGTACTGATGAATGAAGAATAATTAAGCAACTGATAAACCTATTAATAATAATAATAATATAACTGATAATAATAGTTTCAAATAAGCTTGCAACGTGTTCAGTATGGAAAGAATACAGTACCGTAACTGAAAGGGCTATATTCAGTGAGTTTGCGCTGTACAAACTGCATTGTAAAGGAAATTTATCACATAATGATGTAGATCTTATTTCATGCAGATATGCAATATTATATTGTAGTGTATTGCATTTTTTACTAATTTATATAGCGCCACTCACAGCAGAGGCCATTCAGTAGCGCTCCCATGCAGTGCGAGAACCCCTAGAGAAGAAGAAGGTTTCAAAGTGGGAGAAGGCTGTAGGAAGAGACACGGAAAGAATGGTAGCACGTATACAATAGAGAGGAGGGAAGGGCATTCCATATTATACGGAGATAAGTCCACAACGGCGAAAAATATTAACCCTGCCATAATTATCTCAAAATTACTGACATTCGGTTTACATTATGATCGAAATGCATAGGGAAAATGAGTGTTCAAAAGATGTTAATTTAATTGCAATCAATGAAACAGCGAAAAAATTTCTTCAGCAAACCTAAGAAATCGCTTTTCGCAAATTGTGGACAATTATTATTACTATATGTTGCATAATTCTATAAGCACGATTTGTCAAAACAGGCAAGCAGAGTTTTGGCCAAAAATTTTTATATGGCTAATGCAAATAAAAATTTATTTTATTTTACAGGCTGTAATTTGAAATTATATGGAAAAATGTAGTTTAATTACAAATTTACAATAATTATAGGCCTTCCTTGATGCAGAACACCAACATGCAAATTACCAATCCTCACAATTGCAATTGAAATTACGTAATTTCCAAATCATTTAGTCATTTTCCGGTAACACGTTAAATTCACATATTTAACAAGCAAAAAGTTTTTTTCCCAATTAAATATTTTTGGGTTTGGAACAAATCTTGATTGTTTCTATTTCACAAATATGTACTTGGTTTTGCACTAATAGGCTATGTAAATATAGTAAGTTTGTGGTTGGAAAAAATAGTCTTACTAAAATATTTGTCCACTCCGTTACTGTACACATACGAGATATATTTATATTGTGTAGGCCTACAGCTTCTGTTGTGTATCTTGACATGCCAATATGTTTTTGATATTTATCAAATAGAAATGAAAGAAATTAGAATAGGCTACATATGACGGTTTTACATCACGGTTTTATTTTATTAAAAAATCAATGTTAATTTGGATAATGTTTTGCCCAAATAACTGAAAAGAAATAGGCTAACTTGAGTCAATCATTCCCAGTGATCGAATAAACAGAAGACACTAAAATATTTATGGTATTGTCTTAAAAATCTGCTCACAACATCAAAATAAGACACGATGTAGCCTATAGAAAAAATGCACCCCGTTACTATTTTTCGAGTGTCGAGCACAATTTTCCACTCCGTTACATAGCTGTCGGCTACGTTACCAAATAAATGTTAACGGAGTGGAAAGATAACGGAGTAGACAAATAGGGTTGCAGCACGGTAAATATTATCGCTGATGCATCCACATCAATCGTCGGTAAGATCATTGGATTGCTTTTAAAAGCGTTATATTACAAATATTATTGGAAATAAGTTTATTCATAATGATTGCAAAAATGCAGTAACGGAGTAGATGTATAATAAAACAACACATCTGGTATTAAATAAATGAAAATTAGTAAGAAATTTGTCGTGCTAGTCAGATCGTTTGTGAAGAAATATTGACTTAAATAGAGATCTTCACCGAAGAGATGAGTCAAGTTGCGCGACCAAAAAATTCAATGGTTCTCAGATACGAGATTATTTTTACATGATAGCGGAGTAGGCCTAGTCATAAAATCCTGGACCAAGTTTAAAAAAATGTCTTTTAATTATAATACTGAAGATCCGGTTCACCAAGTTGTATTTTGAAACACACGAATATTATATACATAAGAAACACGTGAATTGTTTTGCTCAATACAAATCATTTTGAAATTGTAGACTAAAGCAATTAGTACTATAGCCTAGGAACAGTATCGGAGTGGAACATTTTAGATTAAAAATAAATTTTAATTAGGGCTCTTAACATTAAATTTATTCGCTTACTCCTGTTTGGGTATGAAACCTCGCTTTGAAACATCCTAAACAGGAACAGAACATCCGCAGACTGCCTCTACCCAGAAAGATAATGCATAATAATGACGCTATTGTTGGTTGGAGCAGCATAAGTATTGCAGGCTCTTTGAGCTTTAAAAACTGAACTTCTTTTTAAAACTGATGTATTGATTCACAAACTTTGTCAGATGATTGGTTCACACTTAATATTATTCCTCTTGATGCAAGAAGGATAAGCATAACGCTACAAAGGTAGAGGAAGCTGTTGCCTCATGCTGCGAGAATAATGATTAACTATTAACGTCATTAACTGTCAGTGACAGCATAAAAGCTGCTGAAAGTTCCAGAATTGGTCTCTTTCAAGACAAGAACGATTTAGGTTTTGAACTCTTGAAATCAGTTAGTTTGTAGATGGTATTCGCCATCCATCGTGCGCAGTGTAGACATGACTCTGATGAATTGCATAGCACGAAGGGGCGCTATATAAATGTTCTGAAATAAATAAATAAACGTGTAATATAACCATGCAGATTATTAGGCAGAGAAACTCAATGCGATAATTACTTCAGCTGACAGTGATTTGATGACAGCCTTCGCGTTATAATTTACACTTATCAAAGAATTTTGATGTTCCTTCAGCTTAGAGTGGTTCATCTGGGATCTCACGGAATATCATAAGATGAGAAGCTGTGGTACGGTTGACGGTCCTGAACAACCACTAAAGGCTAGCAGTACCTCTGACATGGGACGTTGACAGGCCATACACGTCAGATGACTGGAAGGTAAAACCCATGGGTACGTGCTTTGACATGACAGCCAACAATACCAATCAATAATGATGATGCATTGTGCTTTGGTGTGAATTTACTTAACATAGTCGTCACCGTCTTATAGAAATCAGAGCTATAAGGCATTCTTTGTTTAATATATTGCTGCCACCACTGTTCCAGATAATTTCATAGTTAATATACCGTTTCCCAGACCAATGGCATTGGACTTGCATACACCAGAATAGCTTTAAGATAGCAGCGGATCTGGTTTCTGTTACCGATATCAAGAAGCGAGTTACTGCCTTTGCAGAGGCAAACAAGTCTGTCATCACACAGAGACTTAGAGACGACTATAAAGCATTTCTGGAACCAGTAATCATCTTTCTTGGCGGCTTGGCCTAACACTATTTTGAGACATTCACTTTATAGCTTTTGGAATCTTTCATCGAGCTATGTGATTGGCAAGGGTATACGTGCAAGATGTTGATGCTTCTTATGGTTTAAACGAAATCCAGTTGCTGAAAATATCTTCCACCTTCTTCTGATCATTTTAACGTTCACATCTTCGTTTTCTTCTACAGCTGACTGAATACCGAAATTAAGAATATTGTTAGGCCATTAGTATACAGCGTTCCATCGCCATATCTGGTGGCGGAATAAAATCGCAGTTGCATGGGTTAGCTGATAAAAGACCGCTAATAATCGTTGATCAATTGAGTTCACTGAAAAAAGAAAGAATGGTTTATAATGTCCGACACTGTTGAAGTACCGGGAGAGGGTATGTAAGGAAGTTATTTTACAGCCAAGCATCTGGAGTAGAATCCATTGAAAACCGCATCAGATGTCATTGGATGTTGGACAGAACAGATGATGAGAACCCATGCGTCTGGATAGAATTGCTCACATGCATGCGATCGGGGTGATATAGCAATTTCTAATGAGTATACGCCGCGACGTATACGCAGGAGACAAGCGCAGTTGATGACATGTAGAGTGACGTTAGACACAGTGTGAAGGAAGATAACGCGTTGATAACGTTCAGTTCATCCCTAGCTAAATTACGCCTCCAGGGCGAAGTTGTCTGATTCGTTTTATTGCCAAACAAGCTTTACCTTGGACGCAGGAATACATCTCTTCTCCAGTTAAGATGGACGTTTTACAGATAGGCAACCATGTTACATCTTAAGAAATAAGCTTAGGCCAGCTGAACATTCTGAATCCTCACGTGCCCATTGGCTAGGAACAACTTAGCTTAATAAAAACCGCGAAGAAGTGCAGGAGGTGATAAATTCAGTTGGCCTGCAGACAGGAAGAAACAAACTTCCTGCCAAAATTAACTTCAGGCAAAGGGTTTATCACGAGGTTCCATGATGGCTTGTACTTAGAGACGCTAAGTCATTCGCTTAGGCTGATTAAAGTTATGGCTTGTCGTTGCTGTCGTAATCGTGGTAACTCTCGTGAATGATTAGTGCTACATGTAAATAGTTATTGAAATAGAACCTTGATAGGTGGAAACTTGTGTGGAATATGGTGCAATGCGTTATGCATTATTGTGTCAGTTTTTCTATTAAACAGGTCGAATGGCCTAGCTATTGCCATTAATACAAAGACCGCTATATATTAATAACAAAATATTGCATTCATTATTCTGCCTAACTATCGATCAAAGAATTCACTTCGCAGTCTAAGTATTACACTTAAATAGTCTCTTCCCGATGCTCACTCACAGCCAGCATCTAGCATCTTTGACAATCGATCAACGGACAAATTGATTCTCGTTGCGTCTCCAACAAGAACAGCGGTCCACTGTATACAGCGTTATAGGTGACTGTTAGAAAGCTTCGCAATGGCGTTCACTGTCCTCTTTTGTGCGCTCTGTCAATTCTTTAATTTTCAGATCCAAGGTAAAAGTATAATTATCTAATGCATTGATAAATGTTATAGCCTAATTTATATAAAAATAAGGCCATCTTTACCACCTATCGTAATAAATATAAAATAATTCGTACCAAAATTGAACAAGAGTTCTACGCTAATGAATTTACAAAATGCTGTAACGATGTAAAAAAACCTGGCAGATAATCAAGTCGATAGTCAAATCTGATAACTCTGACTCATTCATAAAAGAAATCAATATCAATGGTAATACAATAAAAGATCCTGAACTAATGGCTGATCAATTTAACTCCTACTTTACGAATCTACCAAATTCACTTGCGCTAAAAATACCCCCTCAAAGAAATTATTCCAAGACTATATGCCATCCTCATCATTGAACTCCTTTGTTATCCTACCTACTTGCCCTCAAGAGTTACTAACCATAAATAAAACCTTGAAAGTTACCCATAGTACTGGCCCTGACGACATCAATCCTTATTTAATCTCTCCCCTCATGGAACTTATCGCAGTTCCACTGAGTGATATAATTAACTGCTCACTTAGAAATGGTGAGGTCCCCTCAAACATCAAGTTAGCTAAGGTGCTGCCTATTCATAAGCAGGGAAATAAAAGTGAAGTCTCCAATTTTAGACCAATCTCTATCTTGCCCTTTTTTTCTAAATTATTTGAAAGGGTCATGTATGACCGTCTGTTCTCCTTTATAAATACTAAAAAAATTCTTCATCCTTTTCAACATGGCTTCCAACCTGGCCACTCGACCTTTATGTCCCTATTGGACATACAAGATAAAATAACACAAGCCATGGATAACAATGAATTCTCTATTGGTATTTTTCTGGACCTTGCTAAGGCCTTTGACACTGTCGACCACAAAATCTTACTCTCTAAACTGGAACATTATGGGGTCAGAGGCAAAGCATTAGACTGGTTCAAAAGTTACTTAACTAACCGTTATCAACAAGTTTCATGCAATGGTAAATTATCCAACTTCCAACTTATTATGTTTGGTGTTCCTCAGGGTTCTATTCTCGGACCTCTCTGATTCTTAATATACATTAATGATCTTCCTAACTCCTCGACTCTCCTTCATTATATTCTATTCGCTGACGATTCTAATGCTTTTCTTTCACATGCCTCCTACGAAGAACTAATCAAAATAGCAAACGAAGAACTAGCAATGGCTAATGATTGGTTCAAAGCTAACAAACTCTCCCTAAATATTTCTAAAACGAACTTTATTATTTTCAGATCCAATAAAAAGATTATTCCACCCTCTGATAGCGTACTAAAAATAGACAACATAATAATTCCACAAGTCGCTTCCTCTAAGTTTCTTGGGGTCCACATTGACCAACACCTGAAATGGAATACACACATACTAGAAATCACTAAGAAAATTTCAAAAACATTGGCATTATTCGTAGAATATCCTACCTTCTTCCTCCCCACATACTTAACAACTTATACTTTACCCTTATATATCCTTACTTGACTTACTGCAACTTCATCTGGACTTCAACTTACGACGCCCACCTGATGAATCTAAGGGTCATTCAGAAAAAGGCCATAAGACTAATCACAAGATCTGCTGCTAATTCCCATACCAGACCTCTGTATCTGAAATTTAATCTTTTAAATCTTTCTCAAATTAAGTTTATTCAAACTGGTGTGTTTATGTACCAGTATGGCAGAAATATCCTCCCTCCTGCTTTTCTCTCCTATTTCAGCCCAATTATACCTATCAATGACACTAGAAGCAATAGAGAATACTCATGCATCTTCGCAAGAACAAACTCACGTAAGTTCTCAATCAAATACCAAGGTCCTCTCGTTTGGAATAACCTTCCTTTGGTCATTCGTGAGGCTAAGAGCCTCGTTCATTTTAAACACTTGATCCGTGCACACGCAATGAGTATTATTATGTAGCTTTTTGTGCTATATCTCATTCTATTGATTGCCCGTTATCCAATTTAAAGTGTACTGCCTGATACAATTATAAGGTTGTAATGCTTGTTATACTTAATGCTCTGTGTCTTGGCAGTGCCTTGTTGTTCTTATGTTCTCATAACGGTGCTTAGTTTTATTAGCATTTGATTTTTGGTTGTTTCTGTTTAATTTCTTTGATTTTGTTGAGTAGGGATGGAATTCCCCTGCCGTCCATTTAGTCCTAGAAAATAACTTGCAAGTTTTGCTATATAGTTAAAGCAATTAGGCCCCTATTCAGCGGGACTTGTCCCTTCGGGTGTGCCCTTTGCTCCCTCATACCATCTCTTCATAGATAAACTTCTGCAATAATTGTTTGTGAACTTTATATACTGTAGTTTCATGCTGTTAATTTTGTTTTGTTTCTGGGATCAATAAATTGATTGATTGATTGATTGATTGATTGATATAATTATGATAAAAAATGATGATGGGTTAGTTTAATTAATTCGACGCTGAATATGCGACACGTATATTTCTCAGAATACTTTTGAAGATTTAAAAAGTTGACTTCTTGGCAGAAAGCGAAGCGTTGCGTTACCTTGACGATTAGCATTGCCACGTCCAACTAGGTGGGAGGGAACGGATTATTGAACATAACATCGGTAGAATAGGGGTTCGACAAAAATGTCGTTGGAATAGACAGGATTTTGTGATTTCGGCTGTGGTCAATTGGATTAAATAAGTGGAATACGACGTCGATTGAGAGGTATAGCCTCACAACGAAATAAAGCCTATACGCGTCAGTAGGCTATTATTATAGGCTATGTTATATCGTTTCGATTGATAATAAACGGTGTAGAGACACGGGTTTGCGAACGACGTGAGTCTTCTACAATTACAAGCGAGATTCTCCTGTCAACGGATATTTGCGATACAAAGCGGACGATAGATTGTCAGATGTAAAATAAATCGAAACGGATTAAGTTGATTCCGAGGTTTAGAATCGTCGCGCAATCTGGATTACGCAGCTTCAAAGGGAACAAGAGAGCATGTTATCTTCACGTTTGCCACTTCACAAAGCACTCGTTTCCGTCGTCTGCCATCACAGATAAGCCCTGATAATAATAACAATTATTTTTCTATCAATCGATGCCGCTAAGTAGGGCCCGATGGCAGTTTAGAGTATGTATTAAAGTTGTGACAACTTTTCTTTTGTTGATAATATTTAATTGAAATCTAAGGAATGTCTTATCTCTAGAGTAATTGATTCTCATGCTGTTGTAATGTCCATAAACTCAGTAACTCGAATAAAGGATAATAGTTAGATAGGGAAAAGCCCACATGTAGGTGACTGGTACAAAGCTTTGCAATGGCGTTCACTGTCCTGTTTTTTGCTCTCCGTCAGTTCTTTAAGTTAATTTTCAGATCTAAACGTAAGACTGCTTCAACTTGCTTCTTGCTTGTCAGCTGTAGGCCGACTTTTGATTTCTCTGACCCATTGGATTTCCTAATTATAAACTGCGTTTATTATTTCAAACTGCATGATTACAAATTATTCATGGTATCAACGGATGAACACACGTTATTACCGGAGTCGAATTGAACTGCTTTGACAGCCATGCAAGGCGCCCATCACGCCCTACTGCTCATTTTACCAACGCCATCTGGCGAATGAAAGGCTGAGGCGACCTTTTGGATGGTAGCGAGAATTCACCAGCGCTCGTGAATAGCCTAACAGTTAGGCTATTCACGAGCTCCAAATTTAAAAACCGCTACTCTAAAGCTAAGAGTAGGTTATCATTTAGGCCCTAACTGATAACCTACTCTTAGCTTTAGAGTAGCGGTTTTTAAATTTGGAGTTTACGATTACGACTACGATATGATGTTTAATTACAAGTCCACTATAGAAGTGGCCATACATTGATGCCATATACATTATGGCAGGGTCGTTATAGAAATCATTATAATATAACAAACACATTGTAGCTATAATAAGAATTAATATAGACGACGAGTGAATTTGTTCAATACATTAGATTTTAAAAATTGATAATAACGTGTATGCAGTAGCCGACTGTTGACAATAATTCGCTTCAATATTCACAGAAAATGTAATCCCTGACAAATTGCACTAAAATTTAATTTTTGATTTTTTTTCTTTACTGTTCAAAACAGTAGGGGCATATGAAATCGCATGCAGTCTAGGGCACCATTTTTTGGTTGGACACAATATGTAGACTAAAGGGACCAAAGTCCAGCTGAATATGGCCGCCTAATCAATTCATGATGGCGGAGCAATAGTAGGCTAAACTTACTTTGGTAATTGGTGTGACATCTTCGCTGATAGTTGGAAATTGATGAAGAGCCAACTTTTACTAGTTCTGAAACTGCAGTAAATTAGTTTACTCGATACTTTATGACAATTTATTTTCATCATCTTGAATGTCGGCATGCAGCTGCATGCTATATGCATTAAGCAAACTATTGGAATGTTTTTAGCGAATAAAATGTCCTTTAATAATGATAAAACGTTCTGCATGATATTCGACTATAGAAGAAAATCGTATGCAGATGATTTCACTCATTTATTCAACAATATTATCCTGTAACGCGCAAGTATAGCTACTAGGGGTGTCCAGGGGGAAAATACATTGCAGAAACCAACCATTCCCTATTTTTTCCCATTATTCTATTCATATATTGTCTAGAAATATTTTTACAGAATTTTAAAATATTATCCTGAGGTCCCTCAAAGCCCCCGAACATACCCTACTTAAACTTTCAGGACAGATGGCGCACATGCTTTTCTCTTGGAACTTGGGTCCTTGTCGATTTACTTTTTTTATCACATAATATTAAGTAAGAGTCCAATTTGGATGAAACGTTTTCCTGTTTGTTTGTCTCGATGAGAGCTACATCCAGATGAAATATAGATATTAAATTCGGGGTCATTAAAGGTCATTTCAAGGTCATAAGAAACGAAATATAACAAAAGTCGAAGAAAAATAATCAGATCTCAGCCAATAATTGTTGAAATTGGTTAATTCTTTCTTGTGTATCTCATCTTGACAAGGGCTACTTGTGATAAGAAACAAGGATACCAAATGTAAGACGATCAAAAATTATTTTAAGGGCAAAAAGGTCAATTTTAGAGAAATATTATGGTCTGAAATTGACCTTTTTGTCAGACAGGTAGCAGGAGAACGAATTTTTTATTTGGCTTCCGTTGATCGCTACCCTAAGATTCCTTTAGGGGCGACATCATTCTGAGAGGTCTACGTTAAACAATAAACAGAACAATGGAAGCAGTGTTTAGACAATATTTACTATATAAATGAGCATTAGGGGTGTCCAGAAAACCGATGCATGTAGAAACCAACCATTCCTATTTTTCCCCATTATTCTATTCATATAATTATTGTCTATAAATATTTTTTACAGAATTTTAAAATGTTATCCTGAGGTCCCTCAAAGCCCCCGAACATAACCTACTTAACTCCCAGAACTGAAGGCGCCCATGCTTTTGTCTTGGAACTTGGGACCATTGTCGATTTACTCTTTTTATCACAACAAATTAACGAGAAGTTCAATTTGGATGAACTTTTTACTGTTTGTTTTCCCCGATGAGAGCTATATTCCGATAAAATATAGATACTAAATTCGGGTCATTCAAGGTCATTTCAAGGTCATAAGAAACGAAATTTAAAAAAATCGAAGAAAAATGATCGGAACTTAGCCAACAATTGTTGAAATTGGTTAATTCTTTCTTGCATTTCTCGTCTTGAAAAAAAGCTACTTGTGATAAGAAATAAGGATACCAAATGTAAGACGATCAAAAGTTATTTTAAGGACAAAAAGGTCAATTTCAGACCATAATATTTCTCTAAAATTGACCTTTTTGTCAGATAGGTAGCAGGAGAACGAATTTTTTATTTTAGCGGTGCAATATATACGCAGTGGTCATAAAGTGGGCAATTAGAAAGGCCAAACAGATGTCGATTATAATGTATCGGATAACTTATTCGAACTGTTTCTGCTTCTTAGAGAAAACTATGTAAACGATTTCAAAAGTCTAACACAAATGAACGGTGGACAGAAAGCATGTGCTTCTTGCCTCAATTTCTTGATCCCAATGATGTAAGTTATTTGTAACCGATTTAGCCTAATTAAAATTACGTAATTTGTAATTTGTATTTTCTAGCAAGATTCCAAAGTAATTTATAATTTGTAATTCAATTAAATCTTCCGAAGTAATTTTTAATTTGTAATTAAGTTACATTCTACTGTGTAATTTACCCAACTCTGGACAAGACACACCCTTTTCAATGTGGGTACGACAAAGCCCTAGTCGTACCCACGTTTTCGTATGAAAACATTCTCTGATTTTTCTCTACTTTTATAACTCTTTTTGATTTTCGAAAAATCTCTTTACAAGTTTGATTAATTGGTATTCCTACATTTTGCAAAGAAATACATATATATAATATATATTCTATACATATATATATATTGCGATGCAAAATGCATATATTTATATTTCCTTAATGAATATAAAATTTGCTCATTCATGCATCTTGTGCATTATAATGTCTGCATATTATATATTTTATGCACATAATGTTGGATGCATATAAAATGTTATATATTATTCTATATGTTATTCCTATTTATAATGCATATGGTATGCGTATTATATAATAATATATATAAATGTTTGATGCATATAAAGTTATTCTATTATTTTTATTCTAAATATATTTATAGTCTAGAAATATGTTTTTGGAGATCGCAGTCTACACATAACTTGGCGGTCCAAGTACCCATGCCCTATTAAATGGGCCATGGATGCTCGCACTTTTGGGCAAGGAGCACACTATAGCTTCGGGGATTCTTGGTAACCTGCGATTCGTTAACCTGTTAAAATGCAACCGAAATACAATTTTAAATTATCAAAATATGCTAATGCATGCGACATCTTATTTTCTTGCTTACAAACCTTCACAAAGAATATTTAGTGAACGCGCAATAACACAATAATAACGCACAATCCTCCCATTACACAAAATCTTTAACGTATAGCAGAACTTTAATGACAACAGTGGCACATGCAACACATCATCAGTTTAAGAGTAAACAGAGGCGGCGCCAGACATTTTTTTAATCGGGCATAGCCAGGGCAGTCATACAAGTAACCAGTGCAGTGGCGGTTTATGCCACAAATAAATTCTGGGCAGGGCAAAAAATTCTGGCAGAGCAACGACCAGGGTAAAGGCTTTTTACCAGGGCATTTGCCCTGGCTTGCCCTGTTGTAGCGCCGCCACTGACAGTAAGACGTTGGTGCTTGTGGAGTCGAGTCAAAACGGTGTGACATTTAATAGGCCTACATGTACACGGTGGTTCAATGAAAAATAGGCCAAACTTTGTATATCATATAAGTACTTCTTACATTAAAACAGTTTTTAATTATTTTGTGAAGAAACTCTCAGTAGTATGGTTTGATTATTTAATTAAAGAATATGTTCAAAATATCCTCCTTCTGCTTGCACGCAAGCTTGGAGGCGCTGGCGCCATTGGGCAACGTTTTCTTCAGTGCGCGATGACCTTCGTCTGCCACTACCAATGACGCAGTCGACTGACCCTGTAGCGCTAATTTTTCTAAGCAATTTATCTAATCCGCTTCTGGTCCAATGTTTTTCTGGAAACTCTTGTAGAAATTGACGGCTGCTGAAATTCTTGGATTCCCTCAAACCTTTTATCATGTGTAAATCTTCTTTACTAAAAGGGATTTTCCCGGAAATTGCTAGTTTCTTGTTTATGTTTTCTATCGTATTATCGTCTGCTTTTTTGAGTAGGAAATATAAACCGGAAGTCATTAAAATAAAAAAGTAAGTATGTGCATATTTTTATTTTGAAAATATTATTAATAAAATATAGTTCAAGTTTTAATATTTGTTTATAAAGTTTGGCTTACTGTTTATTGAACCGCCGTGTAATAATTGTAAAACAGCGAATTGATGCCATTATTCAGATGCTATCGCCCAGCTAGAGAATCCGCCGACATCCCGTGACACCACACATTATAGACCCCTTAAATTACAGGACTGTAGGCGCTCAGCCTCGGGACTTGGAACTTGGGTCAATTCTCAATTTACACTTTTTATCACCACAAATGAACGAATAGTCCGATTTTTCATGATCTTTTGTTTGTTCTATTTGTCTTGACGAGAACTATGTCGGGGGAAACTATTGACCTAAATTCTGGATCATTCAAGGTCATTTCAAAGTCAGAAAAAATAAAATCTAGCAAAAATCAGAAAAATGGCCAGATCTCAGCCAATAATAATTATTCTTGAAATCAGCTAATTCTTTCTTGTATTTCTCTTCTGGATAAGGGCTACCTGCAGAAACAAGGCTATTAAATGTAAGGCGATCCAAGGTTATTTTAAGGTAAAAAACGTCAATTTTAGAGGAAAATCAGAGGAAATAGCCATAGATCAGACAAATATTGTTACATTTTAATTATTCTTTTACCAATTTGCTCGTGCAGACAAGGATTACAATGGAGGATACAGTACCTAAAGGTTACTATTGTAAGGTTAGTCCAAGATCAAAAGGTCAAAATCGAGAGAACGTGACCATATCTCAGCCAAATGCTTCTTTATTTGGGTGATAGCGTGTAATGACAGTTTCAATTTATTTTGACCTTTTGACCTTAAAATGACCTTGGGTTCACCCAAGGTCATTTGAAGGTCAAAAGTGAAAATCAAGGAAAATAACCATTACACAGAATAATTTTTTATTTGGGTGATTCTGTGTTATGGCAATTTTCCATTTATTTTGACCTTTTGAGGTTGAAATGACCTTGGGTCACTTCAACGTCATTTGAAGGTTAAATGTCAAAATCAAGGAACAATGACCATTGCACAGAATCACCGAAATAAAACAGCATTTGGCTAGCGACTGTAAGATTTCCTAGATTAATTCCGCCTAAGACAGAATCTCTTAATTCTATTACTATCATATTATGTCCTATGCTGTTCAAGGTTTTTCTAGAATCTTTGCAGTTATTTCAATTCAATTCAATTCAATTTATTATCCTGTAACCGACGACATATTTAACAATTATGGCAGTGTACATTCAATGACGTTCCGGTTACCAAGTGGAGGACCCTGAAGGGATTGCGATCCCGCTAAATAGGGCCAGCCAGGTAATGAAATAAAAAGTTAAGATAACACATGACAGCAAGCTTACTTTCGGAGACAGAAATTAAACAAAAAATTAGGATAACTTAACTAATAGAACTTAACTTAACACCCATAGCAGTAAATAGCATTCATTCAAATGTCTAGATGTAACAGATAGTGGCGTAATTTATTCTTAAATATTTGTAAAGTAGTCAATTGTCGGATCCATAGGGGAATATTGTTCCAAACCTTAACCCCAGCGAATCTAATGGAAAACAGTCGAGTATTTGTGTGGGCAAAGGGGTGTCGATACAACTTAGAGTTTCTAGTAGGATATGAATGAATTTCAGAGGTAAGGAGGAAGAGTTTGCGGTATATAGCTGGTAATAGATTGTGCTCGTACCGATACATGAATTCGCCTGCCTGCGCTATCCTAATTTGTTCAACAGTTAACAGTTTGAATTCAAGAAATGACTTATTGGTATGAGATCCGTAGGGAGTGCCAGCAATGAATCGGACAGCTCGCTTTTGGAGGATGGTCAGCCTTTGCAGGTTTAACTTGTAAGTAGAGGCCCAGATTAAGTTACAATAACCAAGATAGGGATAGATCAGCGAGTAATAAAGCGTTAACCGAACCTTGGGTGGAAGAAGATAGGAGGCACGATTTAGGATCCCCATGTTCTTTGCTATTTTGGAGGAGACTGTCTTAATATGTTCTTTCCATGACAGATGCTGGTCCAATATTACTCCTAGAAATTTTGATGATGTCACCTGAGTGATTGGGTTACCATCGATACATAGTGTTTTTGAGTCAGAGGGACAATTTTTTTATGAGATCTAAATAATATATAATTGGTCTTATCAAGATTGAGAGATAATTTATTGGCACGAAACCAGTTGGCAATCAGAGCAATTTCAGCATTCACTTTTTGATATAAAATGTCCAAGGAGTTTTGGGAAAAGAAGATAATAGTATCATCAGCAAAGAGAATGAAATACATAAGAGGTGAGGCGTTTGGAAGGTCATTAATATAGATTAGGAATAAGAGTGGTCCTAGATTCGATCCTTGAGGAACCCCAAAATTAATTGCACGCATCATAGAAGTGGCTCCGTTGCAGTGCACTACTTGTGAGCGGTTCTGTAGATAACTGGCAAACCAATTGAGTTGGGCTCCTCTTATGCCATAGTTATTTAGTTTTTTAAGTAGAATGTTATGGTTCACAGTATCAAATGCTTTGGCCAAGTCAAAAAAGACTCCAAGGGAGTATTCATTATTTTCTATTGCTTCTGATATTTTGTCTTGGATACTCAGCAATGGCATAGACGGGGAGCGACCAGCTTGAAAACCATGTTGAGATGGAAATATAATATTAGCTTTTTCTAGAAAGTTGCTTAGTCTTTCGTACATTAATTTTTCAAATATTTTAGCAAAGAACGGCAGAACGGAGATGGGTCTATAATTAGCCACATCCCCCTTTTCACCCCTTTTAAAGATGGGTTATTCGCACTTGATGCGTCTTTACGGAGATTGCCTCTTTACCGCCTTCGTCTCGAGGTTCTTTGCTTTCTCTTGACTGGATGTGTTGTCTATTTCGATGTTCTTTCTTTGAAAAGTTCAACAAACAACTTCCTCTGAAGTCAAAGACCCACTGAGCAAGTTTTTCTAGTATGATTCGCTGCCACTGTTGAAAAGTACGGTAAAAACTAGTCTGTAGACCTTAGAAAAAATTCCAAGATTGCTATGAAAAATCCCCAGATTCGAAGTCGGACCCCCAAAATCTCAAGATCTTGAGAAAAATCCAAGGAGTGGTCGCACTGAATGTAATCCTTACAGCGTTCGGCTCTTTAAAATATCCAATAAATATAAGTATCCTATTTGCAATATCCAACGTCAGGTATACGGAACATTACACCCATATCTTTTAAGCCTAGTACTTTAAACCTTGTAGCGGCAGCCAATCGAGCAGACGACACTTTCGCCGACCGCTAAGATTATAGATTTTCAGCAGTGGTCCACTGGTTCCCTGCTTTATATTGAATAACCCGGTGCGGCGAATCGTAGGGCCTACCCCCAAATCCTATATCTAGACCCTATATATTTTAATACTTATGATGCTGGTTTGAGATGCTGGCAATTAATTAATTAATTAATTAAACTAAATGACCAATATAAAGTATACAACGTATACCTCTAACCTTTCGCACAATATTATATAACTCCACAACTTTATACAAAGTTTTATAAGATATAAATGTGCAGTACGAAGATAAGACACATCCTTGTCGTAGCCCTGTTTTCGTATGAAATATTATGTGATCTTTGTTTTATCTACCTTTGACATTATAACGTCGAGCTGCTTTACTTGTCCAGTCACTTTTAGTACACGCTCGTTGTTAAAGTGTTAAAGCAAGAGATTAGATCAACCTATTTGTAAAGAACGCGCTGGGAAAGTAGCCAAACATTTCTGGAACGTTTGATGGCGAAAGGTTTGAAAAACCACATTTGCCCAGTAGCTGTAGTAATACAGCGCTCGAAATATAGTTCAGTGTGAAAGGAGCCAGCACAACTATTATTATAGAACTGTTAGAGCTCTGCGCCGACTTAATAGTGTCGGCGGCGGCGCGTCGGTCATTTTTGGCCGGCGGCGGCGGCGCGCGCCGACCAACAAAAATCGGCGGCGGCGGCGCGCGGCGCGGCGTGGTCGGCGCCGGTGACGGATCCAAAAGTTTATGAGGGGGTCAAAATGGCGTCCGAACTTTTGAACTAGTTTGAATTTCCACACTGTAATTCTAGCATTTTAAACTGTCATCTGAACAAATTGCTCTATTATTTCAATGCTGATAGGAATCAGCCGTCACTCGTAGTTAGGATGTAGTTTGGTGTTTGAGTTTGACTACATACAATACTAGCAAACCTGTCATTTATTGAAGTTAATATAAAACTAGAAAACGTTCAATTTCCAAGAACCATATTAGCCTTTAGTAAGCGAATTGCTGACTATGAGTCACAATTATAAATATAATAATCTTCGTTTGTTATTTCAAACTGACACACCGCAGTATGGTTACAATTCATAGCATGAACGGATTACCACAAGTTATTAAATAAATCGAATTTAAATGTTTGGCAGGTATGCACGGCGCCCACCACGTCCTACAGCTCATTTTACGAACGCCATATGGCGAATGAAAGGCTGAGTCGACCTTTGGAGGGTAAAGGGAATTGATCCGGCGTCCATGCTGATCTTTTACTCTTCGTGCCAAAGTGTTACCATTTACCATAAACCCCTCCAGGGCGTATCACAAGTAATTAATTTTAATCACTTTCAAGTTGCTAAAACTTTAGTCAAATTAACAGGAAGAGTACATCCTGTACTTATAGATTAAGGAGTCCTGGTGCCATCTGTTTTTACATCAAAAACTGCTTTTCCGCGAGTTTGCTTTTACTAGCTTCAGCCATGACGATACTTATATATCCAATTTATAAAAATTAAAGTTAATTGTATTTATTTCAAGAACGTGAATTGATTTTATAAATACCAAATCGTCTTTGTTTCATAGCAGTTTAATCCATAGCAGTTAAAAATGCAGATCGCCACTAGTAGATTACTTGGGGATTAGCAATTTCTTAAAACGGATGCCTATCCTAAACGCTGTATGACTTTGGTTTAGATGCACTAGAAATTTGATATAATTATATTACACTGCTGGAGCATGAGCTGTATGTGCTAATTTGATAATGGATATGCTTAAGCCTGCAAGATGATCAGATGGGGTATCATATCAAGGATGACTCATTCACTGTGTATGCGTTTTGTGAATGGATGACTCTTACACTTTGGAACTTTTATCCTAACTCCTGAGAGAGAGAGGATACTTTGTTCATTCGGAAAATTAGGGTTAATTTAGGGTCATGCTAATCTTCCGTGGCATGTCGATGCTGTCTGTCTTCCAATCCGGACCCTCCCTACTTACGTACCTTAAGATAGAACAGCAATATTTGGGGAAGCAAATTATTGGGTTAAGAAAAGAACTAAACCTCGCTTATGCCAAGCCCGTGGCTCGTTATAGCAGCGCACCTTGACGGGCGGGTCTGGTCGTGAGGGGCGCCGGCATGCAACCAGGAGGGGTGCGAGGGCGGTTCGCCCCAGACCTATGACTTTTAATACTGCCGATATTGTATAGATTATAATAAAGTATTCTTTACATGTACGTACATTCACTGAAAGCTGCCTGAGGGGCTAACTTAACCCCACAGGTAATTTCATGGAAATGACTGGAGGGGTTGAAAATGAATTCAAAGGTTGAACACTCCCAACCCCCCGACAATTCAATCACCGTATACATAAATACATATCCTCTGTCTTACATATATGTAGTATGCATGTAGGACAGAGGACCTTTTCGATTTTCCCTCATTCCTATCCGTCTATTCAATCTATCTATCAATTATTCAATCCACCCATCAATCTATTCATCCATCTATCCATCCCACCAAACCATCCATCTATCTATCCATCCATCCCATCATCTGTCTGCTGTCTGCCTGTCTGTGTCTGTGTCTCTCTGTCTCTGTCTCTGTATGTCTGTCTGTCTCTGTCCAGCTGTCTCTGTCTGTCTGGCTGTATGTCTGTCTGTGTCTACTTCTAGTACCCACTGAAGCAACAATTTATCGAGAAATCATGCAAAAAACATGAAAAATGCAACAAAATAATTAAACACTTCAGCGCGGCATCGGCGGCGCGCCGAGGAATTATCGGCGGCGGCGGCGTCGGCGCGCCGATCCACAAAAATCGGCGGCGGCGGCGTCCAAAAAATGTCGGCGGCGGCGGCGCGGCGCGGCCGGCGCAGGGCTCTAAGAACTGTGCGCTGATACTAGTTTTGAGTTAAAAATGTTTGTTTGGTGTTTTCTTGTGTGTAAAGATTGTATGCAAACGAATGCGGTGTACCAGTTAATACTGTCAGCATTATTGTTTTGTCTAATGAAACACAAAACCCGAAGACTGTATAGGCCTAGCTCATGCCTTACTAGGCCTGTGTTACTCTACGGCCCTGGAGGATCGGTAGTTCAAAGTCCGATCGTGTCAGAACTTCGGGAATAGTCGACCAAGTTGAAGAGCAACTTTATGGGTGATTAATTATTGATTGTCGGCGACCTTCCACTGTTTCCAGTCTATCGGGTTTAAAATAAAAGACTCTCCCAGTTGGTAGCGTAGCGCAAACTCTCGACTCAAAAAAAGAAAGTCTTTCTATTTTATCGTATTAAATCTAGAAGAAACCAATTCAATCACCGACATAAAAATTCAGCAAGCACGAATCCATTAATTGCTTTCGCTAGCAATTATACAACGTTTGTACCTATAGCAATCGGCAGAGCTGCCGAGTAGGCTATACGATGAACTATCTCAGCAAGACCTTGTATTAAGTGCTCTTCTCGACTCTTTGGGACAGCTCTGTATAAGTTTTTCTAATTGCGTCAGCAGACAAGTCCGAGTCGATATTGTGTTATAGGCGTCACCGCTTACGTCACATCACATAATAATATTGGCGCGAACACCGACTAATCACAAGGGTATATTTTAAAGCGTGCCCGGGAAGGAATCATTGATGACATCAGCCGGTCTAACAGAAGGACCCCACAAACAAATAAACGCCACGATGACTCATTTGCTTTGTGTAATGAGAAATTCCATTGCAACAAAATCATAAGCAAACAAACAGCTCGATGTAGCGTCGTGAAAAGTTCCAATATATATACCCGTGCTTAAAATATGATGACTCAGCGGAAATATTACGGTCACAGTCATTCACTTTTAGAGGCCTTAGTTAAATCATCAGCTTAATTGGATCCACATGTTAACAACCAAAGTAAGCAAAGATCAGACGAAGTCCCTCTTTACACAGGTCAATGTTTATTCTCTTATCGATAGCGATCAATAGTACCTTAACGGGTGGTCAAAGAGGTTGAAGAATGAAGAGCAAGTTCTGCACTAAAATATGGCCCTTGGTAAAATCCTGGGAAAGATAGCATATACCAATAGATGTCTGTTTGTTAAGTTCTCAACTAAGTGTGTGCTGATATGCAAGAAATGCAGACACATAGATGCAGATGCATAGAGCGCAACAAAGATTTTTGCAAGCCAGCAGCAATTCAAATGAATTGACAACATATGCTATAGCAAATTTCAGTTACGAATTTGGTAGAGACGAACGAAATAGGCCGACAACAGTTTACAGGCACGACACGTTCAAGAACAACCCTATGGTGGTTTATATGTCATATATGCACGCACTAATTATCGTAGATTTTCAATTTGTTGTAGTGGTCCAAAAATTTGGAATGCAGTAGGCTACCGATGAGTATTCGGAATGCACCCACATACACCCAATTTAAGAAGCTGTGGAATAGTTACTTGAAGGATTAACCATACTTCATTTAACACTGTTTCATCGAATTGTTTAGATATTGATCTTCTTAGTAAATTGCAATGTTATTATTTAGTTAAGAACATTATTGAATTAAACCTTTCTTTCTTACATATTGATCTTCTTAGTAAATTGCAATGTTATTATTTAGTTAAGAACATTATTGAGTTGAACCTTTCTTTCTTTCAACTGACTAACCAGCCATAAATGATTATTGTTAAAAGGGGTGACCCTAATTAAGCGGGGCTTGTGCCCCTTTTGGGTCTTCCCTGTTCCCTAGCCAGTGCACTGATATGTAATAGTCAAGTTATAATTGTTGTTAATTGTTATATGCATTGTGCTTCTGGAAATAAAAGTTGTCAGTTTTTTATGGTGAACTTTTAATGATTGATGTCAACTTGTTTCGGGCTTATTTGCGGTGAAAGTCCAAAACGTTATAATCTATATCATAAGTCTGAAAGTGTGTCCTTCTGTTTGTCCGGCTAATATAGTTCGCGCGATACGAACATTTTCGTAAAACCTTCTTATAAGAATTTGTAGGTCAACGGTACTATTCTCAACTCACAATTTACCTTAAATTCCGATTTGTGAATATTTTAAATATCGAAATGGTCACATTCAACGAGGTAATATCAATAGCATTTGTCCCAACGTCACGCGGAGCTTAATATACAAATTAGGTGCATTCGTCATAAACGCACGACGTCGCCCTGAAAAATTACGCTCGCTAATGGAACACTAAAAACTCGACAATAAGTGGTCGAGCTTCGTCTACTATATAATTTAGTCCGGAGGACAAATCTATACTGTAGGCCTAAGTTTTAAAGTTTGTCCTTCTGTTTGTCCGGCTAAAGGCTCGCGATGCGCTCTGGCGATACGCACAATTTTACGAAACCTTAGAAGAATTTGTAGGTAGGCCTAAACGGAACTATTTTCAACTCACAATTTACTTTAGATTCCGATACATGGACATTTTTTATTTTGATGTGGTAATTTATTCAAACGTTTTAAAATCTAGGTCAAGCCCGTTTCCTCGCAGCCAATGACGATGCCCTTTAATTTCTAATAAGAAGTTGCCACAGGCCAATTTCTAGGTCAACTCAACTAAAAACTCGCCAATGCAGCACTTTAGCAACGCGAAATTTTTAACGAACGTTCTAATCCAAATTTCTATCTCAACTCAACTATTTTCAGCTCAAAATTTACTTTTAGTTCCGATAGATGGGCATTTATAATAGTTAATTTTCAAACCCATCAAGCGGCAGGGATGGATTACGCTAGAGCTACACGGAAAAACGTTTGATCGGTGGCGCAGTCAGAGGACATTAAATTCCAATGTTAAGTCGCTTACCAAAAGCACATTAATTTTAATTAAAATTCTAGACGAGGCAGCCGCTGAGTCACAGGTAATTAAATTCAGATTCACGGGCAAAGCAACTATTTTCACCTCTATAATTATATTGTTTCCATTCAGACATATGGACATTTGGAACGTTTGAATCCAGTCAGCATATTTAATAAGTAAGTAAGTAGCCTTCATTTGCAGTCGTTACAAATTACGCCTGGGGAAAACCAGGGCGAAGCCGGGTACATTGTGCTAGTTTCAAGATAAATTCAATTTGCATAAATTATGAGGCGTATAAAGAAATTTTCTATATTGCAATAGCGATGACGTGTCAACAGTTAGTAGAATTTAAATATGCACCAAATAATAAATATTAAATATGCGTCAGAAATGTCTATCATAACAAAACATAAGTTAAAATTTGTAAGGCGCTATACTTCCAAAGTAGGGACGCCCACAATCAAATAAAACAGACTTCATGCACTTGAGGAACAAGGAAGGTGACAGATTATTTAGCTCACTTCTGATTTTGACAGGGAGACTATTCCAGTTTACAGGGCCAATAATGGCTGTATAGTGATGAGTAAAGAAAAATAATAATACTGTTGACAAAAAGTTCTAATCATTAACAATACTAAAGTGATTTATTTTACCCCTTCAATATTTGTACTGTAAGTCTGAAACAATAAGTAAATTAACTTTGACTTGTGGAATTTAGTTCAAATAGTTTTTTGCTGTAGACAAATTTTCCTTGAGTTAAAAATAAAATTGTATTATCACTACTCGTCTGGCCAATCGAATATTAATGCACAATTTCAGAGCTTTAGGTTGAGTATCTTACAGTCACACAATGTATTGTATTGTATTTTCGTTTATTCAAAACTGGCTGTCATAACGCAGCCAACGACAAAAGAGCGTAACTTATTGTAATTATAAAGGAGACTACTATATGTGAAGTACATAAAGTTTCAAAAGTCCTAATCTAAACTATAAAAGTGTGTCTCGACGACTCATTGAGGTTGTGACATTGCAAAACTTTAGTAGGCTAAATCATTAATTCTCCCAAATCTTACATATAAGTTAATAATAATTGTCTTGCATTGCAATAATGAGAAAGCAAGGGTAATGCTCTGCACACTCGAAACCTTTGAACTGATTCATGTAAAAACAAGAAAAAGTCAGAATTATATCCAGCTACATACTTGCGTGCATACAATGCATATATATCCTGAAGAAATTAAGAAAAGGATATTTACTATTCGTAGCCTATTATAGACTCGTTTGAAACTAACGTCTACTATTATAGACAATTTAATTAACACAGAGCAGAATAGGAAAACAGAAATACATAACCTTTGTAATATTCAGACTATCTCGTCCCCTTCTTATACACCTAAAATATATATATATATATATATATATATATATATATATATATATATATATATATATATATATATATATATTGCGTAGACCTATCGTATTCGTATAGCTGCATATTATATGGCTGTTCATTAACTGCATGCTAGAGTATATGCAACACTTATTAACCCTCGATAAGCCTCCTCTGCTTGTCGATTCAACGTTGTATCGACCCTATAGCCTGAACTTTCACAAGTAATGTAAATTAGATAACACTGGCCAACACATAATTTGTTGCCTCAAATGTTAGAAGTGTTTCTGGGTATATTTGGCCTGCTGATTCCAGATATGGCACCAGTTTTCTCCCAGCAGGTCTAGTGCATAGATTTAAATCTATGCACTAAGTAAATTTCTGGGCATTTCTTTTAGAATCTTGAAAACCATTTTTCTCAAAAACCTTATGTGATACACAAATTCTGAGAACGCCACTGGATTCAGCGTGCCAACATCTATATAGAACAGCTAAAGTTTTTTAGGAAGCAAAAAAAAAGTTAAAATTTGTTGTCCAGTGAAACCTATGCACTAAAAGTAAATTTCTGGGCATTTCTTTTAAAATCTTGCAAACTATTTTTCTCAAAAACCTTACGTGGTAAAAATATTCCGAGAACACCACTGGATTCAGCGTGCCAAAATCTATATAGAACAGCTAAAGTTTTTAGGAAGCAAAAAAAAGTTAAAATTTGTTGTCCAGTGAAACCTATGCACTAAAAGTAAATTTCTGGGCATTTCTTTTAAAATCTTGCAAACTATTTTTCTCAAAAACCTTACGTGGCAAAAATATTCCGAGAACACCACTGGATTCAGCGTGCCAAAATCTATATAGAACAGCTAAAGTTTTTAGGAAGCAAAAAAAGTTAAAATTTGTTGTCCAGTGAAATCTATGCACTAAGTAAATTTCTGGGCATTTCTTTTAAAATCTTGCAAACCATTTTTCTCAAAAACCTTACGTGATACAAAAATTATGAGAACACCACTGGATTCAGCGAGCCAAAATCTATATAGAACAGCTAAAGTTTTTTAGGCAGCAAAAAAAAAGTTAAAATTTGTTGTCCAGTGTAATCGTAATCGTAATCTCCAAACTTCTAAAGCGCCACTATTCGCGGCTAGTCCTATAGATAAATAAGATAATGGTCTGGCTCCAGGTTCCTCTTGGAGTCTATCTCATCGAGCGCGATCGATTTACCGATCGACCTTTGCTATAGGCGATCGACCAAGGAGATCGACCGATCTATCGTCTCAAATAAGAAGCTCTGATTATTATTAATGAAACACTTCCTCAACCTTGCATTCAAGCAACATAAATGTTTTATCTGGCAATTTTTTTACCTCCAAAACCTTGTTCTGAACTCTTGGGGGTATTTAAACTCCTTAAAATATGTTCATTGACACGATCATAACAATTGAAATCTGCGCAATTCAAACGAATCAGAACAGTTAATGAGGCAGAATCTGATCTTGCCTCAGAACTTTACGTCCTGCAGTGTTGCTTCTCTTTAGAAGCGGCTAGTCCTATAAGCCTGCCTTAGAAAGAACAGACAGTATATGGGCAGAGATGGTCCGGAGGACCGGAACGGTCATTCAATATCGAAATTATCAAAAGTAGGTTAAGGAAGAACAAAGACTATTCGATACCGCCATATACTATACCTCCAACTTGAAATTACAGATTTACAATTGATGACAAACTGATTATGCAGAACGAGTCATGTAAATTCTAAGGTGTGTTTTTGAACCAGCACATCGCTTGGAAAGAACACATTAAGCAGACATCTAAGAAAACAGCCAAGAATATCAGCATAATATTATACTATCAAGGATTCGTCACTGTCTCCCTAAACCAACTCTACAAAACATAGGCCTATATCATTCCTTAATTTTCCTCTATATATTTGTCATACTGTAACATTTGCTGGGTTTCAAATTATACTTATTTTTAATATTTGGAGACTAAATATTCGATCCATTTTCAGACTGCACTGGTTTACCAGTACCAAGCCTATTTTGTGTACCTATAACAGATGGCTATTTTAACAGGGAACTGCTGTACATAATCATTATTATACTAGAACTTTGTTAAATTACCGCACTGATGTTGCACATACTATGATGAAATTATTCTGGATAAAATGTTCTGGCCCTTCTTTAGTGAATAATCTTCCAAATTATGTTACATATCTACACACACTTTATCTATTTCAGAAAAAAAGTAAAGACTGTTTTATCTCTGTGTATTAAAACTTAAAATATCTGTCATGCATGTTTATAGTTCATGTTTAGTTCGTTTCAGCTACATGTGTATAATACTCTCATACAGTGCATTAATTTTTGTACTGTTACTGCTGCCAAATATTAACCAGAAAAAGGGTCAATCTAGCCTCACAGGGTCCATAAGACCCTTTTGCCTTGACCTTTTGATTTTTGCATCGTTTACTTGAAGTGTTTTAAGTTTGTACTGACTGTCAAGGTATATATGCGTATACGGACCGCGACAGCCACAAATCTAGAAAATTACACGTTATTGTAAGGCCTAATAACATAATTATTTCTGAGCATTTACCTTTGGAAAACGTCTTTATCTTTTCTAATATAAAGATGTGTCGCTGTCTGTGATCGAGTCTTAAAGCCACTTCAACTCATGCTGTAGAACTCTGATAGTATGGTCGCAAATGCAATGTTATTTGCTTTAAAATTTTCTACTTGTCTGAGTGATAATATATATATATATATATATATATACGCAAAATTCACTTGAATATATCTACGCAAAATACGCTGTATAACTTACACTAAATGTCCCGCCGTCGCCTGAGCATCGATTTCCTATACTCAATCAAGGGCGATCAATTTTCGAATAGCCTTTATTTCCAAATGAGAAGCTCGACTAAGAATGCAGTATAGAACGATTGCGAGAAACTACAAATACGATCTAGTAGTTGAAAATCGTTTCAAAGAGTCGTTGACAACGAGATATCTGCAGTTTGGTTTGTGTAAAGAATGAACTAAGTGTTGTTTTTCATCCTATCTAGTTACTGGCACGGATTTAGCATGAAGATATTCACTTGAATAATCGCATAGGGTTTGTTGCTATGTATACCTAAAGCGGGTTATAAAAAGATGCAAACGATTCCCAGTGTAAGTTACAAGGCTTCAAAAATTAGCAGACACTGGAAAAGATCGAAGTATACAGGAGAAAGATACGAATGAAAGAAGACAAAATAAGTTCATATCGGAAGTAAAGAACAATCTTATATAGGAAAAGATGGATGTACAAGCAAGTCGTTTTTGCAGGTGTAGAACAGTTCTGCACTCTGCTAAGGATTGTTACAGTAAGTGAGGCAGCCTACGGAGTGTAGGCTATATACTGTTAAACTGCTAATTCCGAAAAAGACCAATTCCTAAACTGCAGGTTATACTCCGAAGCAAATGGCTGATTAAAATGCTTACCGTAAACGAAACGAAACCGAGCATAGATTGGCTGAGAGTCAGGAATTCGAATTAAGCGAAGAACCGAAGACTTCAACCCTAGAACATGCTGAAATGGAAGCTGCATGCAAGTCAACTAGAAGAGAAAGCAATTGGCGTTCAAGCATTTATGGATTTCGGTATATAAATTCCCGTTGTTAGTGAAGAACGTGTACGATATATACAACTATAGAAGAAGTAGAAAAGATAAATATTTAGAGTATGGTAGAAAAACCAGTCGCAGCAAAAGTTTACTATAAACAAAGTTTACAATGACGAGGTAGAAAAGGATTCGAATTCGATATACTGTATCATGTTGGCTCTAATAATATTTGTCTTCATTGTGTGTGATCAATTAGATCAGCTTGATGGGTCTGTAATCTTAAGGTTGTGAGTTCGCGCATGATAACAGGACCTCTTTGGCAAGTGGTGGTGGCAGACTGTCTGTCTGTCACGATTATGATTAATGATCCGCAGTTATGGTTGTTTCGGATGAAACACATGATTTATTGTGCGACTCTTCCCTGTTGGCCGTATAATGTACCATTATGCAGTGTGTTGCTTACAAGCCAGCTGAGGTTGATTAGACTTCTGAAGGTATGGAGGTAATATAATTGGCGTGCAGTGCACGAGATGATCGCTCAGTGTATACATGATCGATGTATGATCGATGTCGCACATGCCAGTGTGAACATCAGTGAAGTCAGCAGCTGCTTGGTAGTGACAGGGCGTTTATGTAGACAAACGCGCCTGCGTTTGTAATCGTAATCGTAAACTCCAAATTTCTAAAGCGTTACTCCAAAGCTAAGTGCAGAGCACCAGCTTATTCACGAGCGCTGCGCTGGGTTCTTACGCTAACTATGTGATGGCATTGTTTCTCCGCTATCAAAACTGTCAAAACATGGGGTAATTCGTGAAGCAACTTCAAATTTCGATTCCATAATAACAAAGTTTTGCCATCTTGTTTGTAACAGGTCAAGACAATATGTCATATGAATGAATGAATGAATGAATGAATGAATGAATATGTCATATAAGGTCTGTTATTACCAAAGACAAGTCGCAAACCATAGGCTGTTCTCTTGTCTGCTCTCACTTCGATTATATTACTTGGTCTTTTTGCTGTTATCTCAGATCTTGATCTCAAACAGGTCTGAACACATTCAAATCTCCTGGCTCGCGTAGTGCTGTGTGTATATTCTTGTACAAATTCCTCAACCATACTTGGTCTGCAGCATTGTCGTCTTCCTATATGGATCAGAATTCAGAATATATACACTTATGATTTGTACAAGGAAATTGCTTCTATATCCTGCATCATAAGTGACCAACCTCCTGAAGCCCTCAGTCTCACTCAGCTAAATGGTATCGTCGTCGACGTATGACTTTCTGGTCCTCCCTCTTTCTCGTTGATAATCATCAAGATCACTCCATGTATACGGCGACGGGAACAGAAATGATTCTCGTATCGTGAAGCGGAGGGAAAGATTTGCAGTTTGTTTTGTTGTGAGTTCTACCAAGCTTGCACCTTCGTTGAAGATGGTCGGATTAGTTCACACATTCCGTTATCCTGGCTCAGTGATCCTGCGTAAGCTCTCTCTCTCTCTCTCTCTCTCTCTCTCTCTCTCTCTCTCTCTCTCTCTCTCTCTCTCTCTCTCTCTCTCTCTCTCTCTCTCTCTCTCTCTCTCTCTCTCTCTCTCTCTCTCTCAGAATTCAAAATTCGGTTTTATAATATAATAGACCGACTGTCGACCGCCATCTAAGCTAGAGTCTTTTCCGACTTCGCATTGCATATTGGGATGGGAGAGGAATAGGAATGGGAGGAAGAAGGGAGGGGCAAGGGGATGGGAAAATGGAGGGGATAGGAGGATGGAGAGGGGGAATTGGAGGGGAGGGAAAATGTGGAAAGGGGAAGAGAGGGCTGATTTTAAGTGACCCGCCAGAGTTCGATAAACTAACCGTCTTAGGACGGGCAAGCAAACGTCTAGTTTTTCAAGATTAATCCTCAGCATAAGATATCCTCCCAGGATAGCTGTAAGGGACGCTTGTGTCCATGCCTCAGTGTAAAGGAGAGCACAAATATTACCCAGTGGAGTTTCCTTTCATTTTTGAAGTTTAAAATATCTCGCTGATAAGGAAATGGATACATTGCAACGGTACAAAGCAATTTAGCCACCCGTCGATCTTGGTAAACTGATCGTGTAGTTCTCTATAATCATCTTCATTGGTGGCCTTTCCAAAACAAATATTGCCAGTTCGATGATCTCTCGGAATGATTTTTAATTTGCATTTCCAATTAAGACAAACCACTAAGAAAGGCCATGGTCGATTCGAGTAAGATCTTAATGCTGGTTGTTGGTTCGAGTCGCCGAAAGTGTTCACGTGTGACACTTTCCCCCACAGCCTTGAATCATTTAATAATTGAACTGAAATGTAAAGAGAACGTCTACAGCACAGGGAAGGCGGTTGAGGTGAACAATTTGATGAAAAGCGGTTCCATGACATGGTGATGGCATGATGACAACATGCATCATGAGATCTCAAACTAAAATATTTTAAAGAAACATTGGTCTAGAGGTCTATGTGACTATGTCTAAGTCCCCCCGTTAAAACGAATTGCATTCACAGCTCCAACAAATCAGAAACAAATTTGGCTTCATGTTTCCAGTTCCAAGCCCAGGTTTAGATTTTTAAAATACGATTTACTGACCTTACGTTCGTAATATATCAATATAATAATAAAAATTATAATAATGATGATGATGATGATGACGACGACGATGATGTTGCTATTTGAAGCAGCAATTCTGTCCACATACTGCCTTATGATCTTCAAAACTCGTGGTCAAATTAATCACGAAGACCTGGATTAGTCAAGATCTCTGCCACAGCCTTGACCAGATATATATATAGGCTACTGTAGATAACAGAGCAAATAAATTTCTCTACCAGCGCCTATCTGCGGCATCCCACGATTCAACGCAATCGCTTTGCACGGCACTTTTGGAACTGAACACGACATCAACAAAGACTAAACATCCCAGAAAATATATATATATATATATATATATATATATATATATTCCACCGAACAGTAAGGACAGACTTTCATAAATATAGTTTAGATTATTAATTAAATGTGTAATTCGTGCACGGTCGCACCGAAATGTGAATCCGAGGCGCGGAGTCGCCATGGGCAGAAGAAGATTCAGATAGATATGCAAGTGGAAATAGTGAGTTTGAGCCGCTTTTTAAAGAAAGAATTGAATTTGAGCTACAGAGAGAGAATGGCAGTCTGTTGTAATTGGATTATTGGACTCCAAAGTGATTAGCTACACGCAAAGTTTAAGGTAGTCCCAGAGACGCCGGAGCTTTGCCTTTTGGTGAGTCTTGACAGGAGTACAGCTGGTGGTCTTCGGTGTTAAAGCTGCACTGAGGTCGAGGCATAGTGAGAGTCAAGTGTTTCCATTGTCAGTAGACGAGAAGATGTTATCCAGTGTAGAGGCGAGAGCCAATCGTGCTAATGACTCATTTTCATAATATGGAATTGCATCACAGCACCAGGAATGATGGAAAATGAACTATGAACATCTGTATCGTTGTACTGTTACCAGCGCATACTACTGTATGTTGCCTTAGTAGGGTGTCTCAATAGCGGTATCTAGACATTCCCCTCGGACATTTTCCACCGAACAGTAAGTAGGTAAATCTACAATAATTGTCCATGATAACTGTCATTAATCCAACTTCTATTGAAGCAAAGACCTTCTTTCATCAATCCATCTTCTATTTAAGCAAAGAATTTCTTTCATAAATCCAGCTTTTATTTAAGCATATAATGTCTTTCATCAATCCAACTTCTATTAAAGTAGATAATTATTTTCATCAGTCCAACTTCGGGGTAACGTCCGGGAGGGAAATGTCCGGGGGAAATGTCCTAGACCCTCAATAGCATGTCTTCCAAAACATTAGCCAGAGCAACAAACTACCCTATAGCATGTCGTCCCAAAACAATAGAAATGACAGCTATGTAAAGTAAGCCGTTGACTAGCACGAAAGTTAATACAAACTTTACTTGTTACTTTAACGAGAGTTTGAAAAGCGGATTATAAACTATAGCTACACTAAACCCTAAACTGCTATTTTGATATGAAAAATTAATCAAACTACAATTATTAGATTGAAGATTGTACGAATACAAGGCCAAATTATTAGTCTTGACCGCTTGCTCCTTCACACAACCTGGTTGCAGTGCTATTTTACCTGTGGTTTTTCAGTTACAGTTACAGTTACCTTATTTATGATTTTTCAGTTACAGTTATAGTTTCAGTTAACTGCAATCAGATTTTTCAGTTTCAGTTATTTTTTTATTTTTCAGTTATTATTTTTCAGCTACAGTTATTATTGTTCACAAGTCATGGCTAACACACTGACATCAAGTATTCTGAACAGTTACCAGAAATATTTACGCACCAAATCAATCCGATTTAACGTATTGTCGGTTTACTTTAAGGAAAATACGACGTTCCAGATTAACACTTGCTCTATTCTAATTTCGAGCGCATAAATCCCAACAGAGAAATCAAGCTCAATATAATTATGCTTGTGAAGCTGGCGAAGATATATAGGAGGTCGTTCGCATCCTACATATCCTTGTGTTTGCTATGCAAATGATTTTGAAGATTTGTAGCATTTTTTCGACTATTAGCGTACCAAACTCGTGGTTTTCAGCGTCCTTGCCAGCAACAGTGTTCGCCAGCAGCAGTGCGAACACAACCTCGACTCTTGTCGTCTGCGGCTTCGTAAACACAATATTCCCACACGCCACTTTCTACGTTTCGACCGCAATTTGGCTTAAACATTGTTCTCGTAGTCGTCGATCGTTTTACGGTTTAGCGTCAACGACAACACAATGAAAGTGAAAGGAACCGGAAGTGAAATGAGCATAGAAAACTGACCGTAGACTAGAGTAGGAATACCATTCAAAGTGTAAGTAAGGAAAAACTCTTGTTTCATTTTCAAGTTAACTTTTGTTATTTTTCAGTTGTAGCCTACAGTTTTCGTTTTTCAGTTACTATTACAGTTTCAGTTATTGAGCATTTTTCAGTTACAGTTTCAGTTACAGTTAACTACAAGACATTTTTCAGTTATTTTGCTAATTCGGTTACAGTTTCAGTTAATAGATATAACACTGTCTGGTTGGTACAAAGAAAAAACTCGAACATCTGCCTCGTATTATTATAGTCATACACGCGCACGAACGCTGAAGACAATTACAAAAATTCCGAAAGAATACTGATTTAGGAGATACAAACAAAATAATGGCGTAATTGATATAACCATACGATGTTAACTATTGTGCTGAAGTATAAAAACGATGAATATAAATAAATCATTGGTTGCATTTTACTGCCACCCACAAAGCAACCTAAGACGGAAGAAAACAACGAAATAAATTGTATGTTGAAAGTTGAAACTTCGCATAAGAAGTAATTCATAGGTATAAATTTACGGGTATGTACATTTATGCATACATGTAAGCATGTATGCATATATATATGCATTTATGTATACATACATGGATGTATAACAAGTATTTATGTATGAATGACTGTGTGCATGCATGCATATAATATATACGCATGTACGAATGCGTCTGTGTATACGTTTATGTATGGGTGTCTATGTATTTATGCATGCATGTGTGGATGTGTGTATTTTATGTATTTGTGCTTCTGTATGTATGTGTGTATGCATACGTTCATGCATGTGTATACATAATTATGTGTCTGTATGTGTACTTTGACATTTACACTTATTTTACATGAGTTGGTCGTAGACCTGAAGCTGGCTACTGATACAAAAATGATGACCTAATTTAGTTACTCCATCAGCTAACAACATGCCCTGTGCAATTTCCGATGCCATAATAAAAACTATAGGTAAAGAAATCTTCAGCGGATAGACCCCTTATAGGTTTCGCAATTCCTTCGCTCAGGGTGCCACCCCATACACATAATTTTATCTGCCTTTGCTCCAACTCTCTCTTGCTTACTCTCTCCCTCCCTCACTCCCTCTCTTTCTGTATGTCTTCGCTCCTCTCTCACAACGTATGGCCTATGCACTACATATGCATGTGTGTGTATGCATGCATGCATGCATTCATGTATGCACGACTGTAGACACGTTCGTTTGAATGTATTTATATAGTTGTGTGTTTATGTCAGTACATGCAAATAAAATCTGTATTTATACGCATGCATGCATGCCTTTCTGTCTGTATGTGTGAATGAATGCAAGTAAGTAATGCAGTTGCTGTTAACTTTGTAATTATAATAATTACGTCCTTCAGCTGCGCAAAGAAAAATAGGAGGTGTAGGCTAGTTGGGTTGCAGCGTTCAGGCAACTAAAGCAAGTCGGTATATATATATATATAATATATTATATATATATTAGACTGGTCCACAAAATTAAAAGTTGCAAATACATTGCTCCACAATGCTGCCCTTATTACACATGAAAACATGAGTCTCTATGCAAAATTTTGGAAAGATTGGATTATATTTAGAGGTCGCTATGTTTTTCGACTTTTTGCTACATAGTATGAACTTGTCAAAAACATGTATAATTTTGATTTTTTTCAAATCGGTTATAAATTATTTTCAAGTCAGTTATTATTTTGAAAAATAAACAGCCCAATTTAGAAATATATACTGCAGTGTTACTGCTTAGTCAGGATGCATTACGTTTGTAATCAAATATAATTTTGAATAATTAAAGAAGTAATCCAGTCTGCATAAATCCCGTCATTGAAGTGCTGGAAACCTGCAACCTACTACACGTTCTGCACAGTCATTGACGACCATCAACAGTTTGACATTTGCCTTCATCGACTGGGAAGTAGGGTCCAGTGGTCAGGGAGTAAAGGACTTTGATAGGAAGGCTGTGGGTTGTTCTTGACCCTGGATGGTAAGGGGATCAAGCGCTGGCCGGGGGGGTCCAGGGGTCCGGACCCCCCCAGCTGTCGTTCAGACCATTTCTCCAATTCGTGTTAATCCGAATAGATTTTTTTGGGGGGGGGGGGTCTGGTTTCGCTGACAGCCTTGCAACTAATGTCATGACTTTGTAACTCTTTCCAATATATTAAATTAATATTATGATCATCACTATTTATTAGGTCTACTCAAATTCTTTAAATTATATTTAACTTACTTACTAAACCTCTCTGCACTGCGTGCTTATGATTGGTACGTCATTGGTCCGTGTGCACAGTGTTGACTCTTAGTGAAAATAATAACAATAATAATTGTTATGGCATCATTAAATAGAAATCCGCTTACTGAACTGGTTGATGATATTGATTATGTACTTCAGCGTGGATCAAATCAGCCCAACGATTAGTATTTAAAGCAACTACTGTTCTTGTTGCTGGGCGCCTGAAAAGCTTGAAGTTTCAGGAATCTTGGTACGACGGTCGGCCATGGCTGGAGTACAGTCTTGACGATGATGCAGCTTCATTTTAAAGCTATAAATGTTTAGTTCAGAGTGGCTAAAATTAGCTCCATATGGCAACATTATACTCCAAAAAGCGTTGGCTTACGACGCTCCCCCAGACCCCAGACCTAATCGTGGGCAGCTTCGCGCCTTCGGCGCTCGCAGTGCCTCGCACTCGGGCGCCTGCCACGCAGCTTGCAAGTTAATTTCATTTTCGTGGACCCCCCAGAACTAAAAACCCAGCGCCGCCCCTGCCTGGATGGTAAAAAGATCAAGCAGTTTTAAAGATCTCCTTGTTACATACTCTTCCAGTGGAGTATCATAATGGTGGTCGAAGGATTTCCTTTCCAGACGCTACATGGATAGCGGATTAGGTGGATAAATAAGATTGTATTACCAGAGCAGCCTCGATGTCTTCAGTGACACGCTTCGAAGAAATAGCGGAGATGATGACTGAAAGAGTTAATTAAATCGAACTCAATCTGTAAGACTGTAACTCCTTGAATCAGCACAAATTTGTGTTCATACAACTTACACAGTTTGCGAACACCCGAATCCACACACTGTGCGGGGATTCTAGCCTCCTCCCGAATTACCAACGCAGCGACTATTGTTGCTTTCGTGGCCTCACCAAATGCTATAGTTTATTCTGGTAATGAAATATGAAATTCCTCAGGATTGCCCAATTTTTGGGAGTCCAGACCCAAGAAAGTGTTTGTCAGGCATCCCTAACAGACAACATTGTGAGGAACTCCTTGTTGACGCCAGTTTCACCATAGCTGCCGTTTTGTAACGTACGATCTTTTATTGCAGAAAGTGAAAAAACATGTGCTGTAAGCTTATTTCATATTCAAGGCTGGCTTCACAGACGAAAAAAGTACTCGAATCACGCTAAATTAGCAGCATACAGAACAATACAATTGTAGGATATGAAACGAATTGTGATGAAAAGGTGGCATGCAAAATTTACAAATTAGTTATAAGCCAACAAACGTTTATCTATCAGAAAGAACTTGAAATAAGTGTTTTATTTGTAAATAAGCTTATTATTCTTTTAGTTACTTAAATACAGTTGGCATATTGATCGTGATTTAGAAAGATGGTGCTTGGTGTTCATGGGTGCTTATTTTAATTCATAATGAAGCTATTAACGCATCAGATGCACCATTTTCGCAATTTCTACTAAAAGTGTCAAAACCTAGCGACCTCTAAACATGCTCAGATCTCTTCAATTTTTTCAACAGAGTCTTCTAGTCAAGTGTAACAGGAGCAGCCTTGTGGAGCAGCATATTTTGAAAAATATATTTCCCCATGTAAGTTTGGACCAGTCTAATATATATATATATATATATATATATATATATATATATATATATATATATATATATATATATATTATTAAGCAGCCTGATGAATATGCCAAGAGTAGTGCTGTTATGGGTAATGTAGTGTAAACAGGAAGACTGATTGTGGCACTAGGAAAGAACCGTCAGTCGTTCGGCAGAATTTGTTGTGTTAGCAAGTATAGCGACTTCTTTGATAAGCGGATGAGAAACTCTAAAACGAACAATATTTCTTTATTAGGAAACTATATAGGCTATGATACTTTTGATCTTAAAGATGAATATGCAGTCAGCCTAAACTGTTTTCTCGAAACCTGCAGCTACAACCCAATGTTATTTCCGTTATGGTTTTTCAGCTACAGTTTCAGATACAGTTACCTAATTTGTGAGTTTTGAGTTGCAGTTACAGTTACAGTTAACTGCAATCTGATTTTTCAGTTTCAGTTACAGTATTTTTTAAAGCTACAGTTTCAGTTATTATTTTCAGATGTTACTACTAACGATACACTGACCACAAGACTAGTATTTCGAGCAGTTTCCAGAAATATTCATACAGCAAATCATTCAGAGTTAGCGTATTGTCAGTTTACTTTAAGGAAAACACGACATTCCAGATTAGCACCAACTGTTCTGTTCATCTTTTGTGCGCATAAATCCCACAAACTGAGAAAACACTCTAATTATATTATGTTTATGCTTGTGAAGCTGGCGCGGATAGCATGTCTTCCGCTATAAGTGCCAGAGTTGGAAAATAGGTCTGTCGATACATCCAGATCAGTCCATTCTCCAGATCACCGTTGACAATACTTTCGAATATTTTCAAAGATTTGTCGCATTTTTTCCATTAGCATGCAACACTCGTATTTTTCAGCGTCACTGCCAGTAACCGTGCGAAACACAACATCGACTTTTGTCGACTGCTGCTTCATAAACAAAATATTCCCATGCATACGCCACTTTATACTTTTCGGCCGCTGCTTGGCTTAAACATTGTTCTCGTAGTCGTCGATATTTTTAAGGTTTAGCGCCTACATTAATCAACGACAATACAACGAAAAGAAAAGGAACCGGAAGTGAAATGAGTATAGAAAACTGACTCTAGACTACAGTAGGATTACTATTAAAAAAGTAAGTAGGAAAAACCGATGTTTCAGATGTAAGTAACCAAAAAACACTTACGTATATGTTTCATTTTCAAGTTAACGCTTTGTAATTTTTCAGTTATACAGTTTTTGCTTTTCAGTTTCTATTAGAGTTTCAGTTATTCAGCATTTTTCAGTTTCAGTTTCAGTTACAGTTAACTGCCGTACATTTTTTAGTTATCATGCTATTTCAGTTACAGTTTCAGTTAATAGAAATAACACTTCTACAACCGTTATCATCACCCAGTAACATATATCAACTGTAGTAGATTCCGTAGGTCTGCAGGCAAATTGGTCCCGTTTAGCTTCACCGAGAAGAGGGATACGCTAAAGGCTGGGTATCTGTATGAACTATAGCGCGTTCTACCATCGTTGATTGGAACCAATGATATGGGCCGGAAGTTGGCTGGAGTTTCTGCCCAGCTTTTGCATCAACGAGGAGTGACGGACAGTGTTAAATGCCTTCGTGTAATCCATCAAAATGACAACTGCATAGTCACTATAGGTGTTATTATACCTCCATCCCCGTAGCACTGTTAGCCCTGCAAGAGCAACAGTTTTCTCTATACGCCTTAATATTCCGCTGGAGTGCGGATAGCCGTAAAATGAGTTAGCCTACAGTACTGTAGCGCTATTTGAATAATCGAATATTGACTGACCTTCCAACACCTATCCTATGAGCACAATATGTCAATCCTCATTAGTTTCGACGTCAAATCGCAGTCTTTATCAGGGTCCAATCATTAAAAACGTCCGCATATATAGAGGGGAGGACAGAGTAACCAAAATCCAGACAAATGCGAACAGAAGAAGGAAGGGTTGTAACCAATGCGGACGTCCACACCTAAACTTGGTCTTGTCTTCAACCGTCCTTGATCCGAAATTTGGTATACACTGTTATTTCAGAACATCGTCTGTGCCTCAAACGCCAACTTCGATCAAACAGCTGACAGTCTCCAATGCGCTGTAAATAATTAAGAGTCCATTTGCTGGAAGGGACAGTATCTGGGCACCCCATCTCCGTAGCACTGTTAGACCTGCAAAGCAACAGGTTTTCCTAAGCCTTAATATTCCGCTGGAGTGCGGATAGCCGTAAAGTGAGTGGGAGGACAGTAAAAGTCGACCAAAAATTTAATAATAAACAAGGTCGAAGGATGGAATGGATCATATATTATGGGCGTCATTTATGGACGACTCCGTAATCCATTTCATTATGGTCCTCACATAAAATTTAGGAAACCGATTGTAATTTTACAACCAATAACGGAAGAATTCAAACAATGGTCGATGTTTTCTAAAATGAAATTCATAGTTTCACCAAGTAGTCCTTTAATTTATTTTACAATCGAAGTCAACATTAGAAAATTCCCTACATATATAATTCTTCCATGCTGATCTTACAAAATATTATGTTTCCATAAATGTATTATTTTTCCAAGTGCTTTTATTAGTCGTATTCGATATGCTGTTATCTCGGGTCTGCCTTCAAATAGATCCCCGTTTCCATGTTGATTTGTTAAAGAAAGTGAATGTTGATTTGTTAAAGAAAGTGAATGTTCTCGTACATATTTACTCCTGCAGTTTCATGTTGACTTTGTCGATTGATTTTATGGTGTGTTTTCACTGGCTCTTAGTGATTTGACTCCACGTCTTCTTCCTTCTAACCTAGTCTTCTATCATCCTCCTTCTTACTCCTCGGCTCATTCCAGGTCAGCGACAAATTATACAACACAGAACTACCGACAAACTTAGGGCGTATATATACGAGGTTTTACGTGGCGTATAATTACCTCGTACGACCATAGTTTGTCGGTAATTCTGTATTGTGGAATTTGTCCCTGACCTGGAATGAGGTATCTTGCCAAACTAGGAGCTTACGGGGTTTTATGCCACGCCAGAGACCCAGCAGGTCTAGGACTAACAAACTACTGACGTACAAATACAAAAACAAACGAGCAAACCCCATGAGCTTATAGGTCATTGGCACATGGGCCGCTTACTCACAAACAGCTACTAACATACACCCACCATGTGCACCCAGACACACATAGACATAGTGCAGGGGTGGCCAACCTTTTTTGGCCAACGGGCCACTATGATTATTGGTAAGCATGCGCGGGCCGCAAAATCTTTGTCCTCACAGCCTCGAAAGAAATAGGCTATAAATGTTAATTTCATATTTTACAAGAGACCTATGTATAAAAACAGGTAAGACTACATTAGGTCACTAGAACTTACAACACTAACTCTTTTAGTGTTTTAGACATCATTATTATGCAGTATTGCAGTAGTCGGACAAGTAAGTAGGTGCAAAATGAGACAAAAAAATATTTAGAAAGGGCCGTGCGGGCCGCCAATCAGCAGCCCGCGGGCCGCATTTGGCCCGCGGGCCGCGGGTTGGCCATCCCTGACATAGTGCAACTGTAGCATGCATCAGAATCCATCCCATCTCCTATCAGGCAGAAAACTCGCTGCCAGCAAATCCACAGGCACCTATAAAAACACAGTAAAACCACGAATGTTTTTATTGCACGTTACGACAGATAAATAGTGGAAGAAGGAGGAAGAGGAAGATAAGGAGGAAGAGCAGGAAGGAGTAGAAGAAGAAGTAGGAAGATGAAGAAGAGGAGGTGGGGGAGAAGACGAAGGAGGATAGGAAGGAGGAGAAGGAGGTGGAAAATGATAAGGAGGAAGAGGAGGAAGGAGGAGGTGGTAATGGTGGAGGAGACGAGAGAAAGGTGATGATAAGAAGAAAAATAGAAGGAGGAGAGGAAGAAGGAGGAGCAGGAGAAGAAGAAGGAGGAGCAGGAAAAGGAGGAAGAAAAGAGGAGAAGGAGGAGGAAGAGTAGAAAAGAGTAGAAGGAGGAGGAGATGAGAGGTGAAGGAGAAGGAGGAGGAGGAAAGAAAGGAAGAAGAGAAAGGAGGAGGACGAGACGATGAAGAGCACTCCCGGGAGCTAGTTTGAGAAGCAGCAATATGGATATGAAGTATCAGAGACTTCATTTTTTAGCTTCGGCATATGACGGCGGGTGGCTAGTGCTCCACTCGCCGTCTGATCTTCCCACAGATAGTGTACGGTAAGTGTACCCATCATAGCTGAGTTGGAAGTCAAGGCGAGAGAAACTTTTAAGCTGAAGTGTAGCTAGTCTTAAAAATTAAGGCAGAAACACTGCAACTGTAAGGTCAAGTAAGTTTAAGAAAGAACGAATTTCACCATGTACCCTACATCACCCAGGTATGATTACCTGCATGAACCCGCCTTTGATCATAAAAACAGAGAGGCTATACAGAGATGCTTCCTTCTTTCAGTACAGGCAATGCAGTGTGAGCTGCACTTATCCCGAGACAATTTCATTCTAGGCTGGAAAGTCTTTACAACGCAACAGCCTTCAACTCATGGAAACTATAGAAAAGGAAACACAGAACTTCAAGAAATCAGAAAATTGCCACTGAGAAAATATGATGCAACATAACTAAGACGGTACATTTCTTCCTAGATTTTATTAAACTTTCTAATTATTTTAGTAATTATATTCAATTCACTTCAATTCAAAGAATTCTATCGTTCCCAGTTTAAATCTTAAATATGCGAGTATTATTCGTAATTGCCATTTGGGTAACAAGCGGAAAACCCAGAAAGTTAATTAGACCACTAAACCGGGCTACCTATGCAACATATTAAATCAGTAATAACGACGGTTCAGATTCATAAGGAACCAATAGTTCAAATTAGTTAATAAGCACAGTTTAACTATAAGTATCAGCAACATAGTAATTTAAATGATTAAACATTTATTAGGCGAACACACAGATTTCTTAAATAATTTCAAGTTAACCAAACGACGAATGGCGATAGAGATGTTGTTCCAAATCGAAGGTTATGTGTATCTTAATGGAAATAGCCTATAAGTGTTGGTGCGAGCGAAGAGTCCGCGATAACGCCGATAAGATTCAACTAGTTGAGGTGAGTATGTATGAGTATTCGATGTTATATTGAAGTAGTCATCACACACAGAGGCTAGTAATTTGAACGTATATTTATACATGTATAAATTCGATCATTTGCAAGGTGTTTATCTGGTTAATTCTAAGGATTTTGAATCTACTGAACAACTGGCTAGTGTGTGAATTTGATGATAGACCAACCTGTGTTGTTATTCGAATTGCTCTTTTCTGCAAGATATTTAGTTTATGTAATCGGTGGATGTAGTTGGATGCCCAGACAATACTACACTGGGTATGGGTATATCAATGAATAGCATAAGTTGAGAAGGACATTTTGGGTACATAAGATCCCATCCGGTTCAGTATCCCTATATTGTTTTAAATTTTCATTGAGATTATTTTGATATGCTCCGACCAGTTTAAGTGTTGGTCAATATAAACTCCAAAATATTTAGTAGTGAGAACTTGTGAAACTATATTACCATCAATAAGTAGGCCCTATTTTAATTTTTAACTAGGAAATAGGCTTTCTGTGTGATGTGAATAAGATAAAAAATATTTCTATAAACATTTAATGATCGTTTATTAATTCTAAACCAGTCAATCACGTAAGTAATTTCTTGATTTATTATTTGATACAATTCTTGTAGGGATTTGTGTGAGTGAAACTCGTTGGTATCGTCAGCGAATATGACAAAATTAGAATCGTTGAGGCATTTGGAAAGTCATTAATATATACGAGGAACTGGAGAGGTCCTAAATTATACCCTTGTGGCACTCCGTATTTAGCGCATTTAGGTTTGGATATTATTCCGTTGCAGAGAACCTGTTGAGATCTGTCGCTAATATAACTAGGCTACTAAACCACTGATGAGTAAGACCTCTTATTCCAAAATATTGGACTTTTTAAAGTTACCATGGTCTACCGTATCAAATGCTTTTGCTAAGTCTACAAAGATGACTACTGAGAATTTATTTATTATCAATTGCCGATTAGACTTGTTCTTGGATGTTTATAAATGACATAGCAGTCGAATGACCTGATCTTAACCCGTGTTGCAAGTAGTAGGCCTATAGAATATTATTTTTAATAATGAGGTGGTTCTTAATGAGGTAATTAAGCCTTTCGTACGTAATTTTTCTAATATTTTAGTGAAGACAGGAAGAACAGAGATTGGTCTGTTATTGGTTAACTCTTCCTTTTTCCTTAGTTGAAGATATGCACAATTTTGCTAATTTTAGTTCAAGTGGAACTATCCCTGTTGATAATCTCTGATAGTAGTTGAGCAATGAGTTTCATAGGACAATCCCGAGCTATTGGTAGGTTTAATAGTGTGTGGTATATTGATAATATCCTCAGGGTTAGTTAAGTATTGCGCCAGGGAATTGGTGCAAGAGGTTTTCATACTTTTGTCATAAGAGTTGGACGAGGCTGGAATTTTGGTGGCCAAGTTTTGTGGTATAGGCCTACTCGTAAAGTCATTGTTGAAACTATTGGTCATTGTCTCATCATCATCTATCATTCCCTATTAGGTCAATTCTAGAATTATTTTATCCGTTTTCAAAATCGATCTTATTATTTGCCACTGTTTTTTAAATTATTATTTCGTTTTTAAAATTCTATTTCGTTAAAATGTTGCTCAGCTCTTTTCAGTACTTTGAATTCATTTCTATATATTTTGAAATTTATTTTAGTTTTATTAGGCTGTTTGATGAATTTTCAATATGTTTAGTCTATTTTTTCCTTGCAGGATTTCAGATGGCCACAACGCCCACAAGTCACCCAGTGTTGTTTATTTAGGAATTTATTGATTTAATAGAAAGCTTTATTGGTCTAAGTTCAAAACCGCGATCACAAAACAGCGATCGTCAAAACCGCGATCACAAAATAGCGAAGTAAAAAAACAGCGGGCGCACAAAATAGCGATCGTCAAAGCAGCGATTAAGTTAGAAGGGTTCTTTCAAAGAAAAAATCTTATATCATTAATATTAGGAAACTTAAAGTTTGATCGTTCTTTATCCTGTACGCATTATAATATATCGTTTCATGGTTGTGCATAGGCCTTCATGGCATTTTATTACCAATGTCCATGATACCTGTCATCAATCCAACTTCTATTTAAGCAAGAATTATTTTCATTAATCCAACTTCTATTAAAAGCAAGAATTAATTTAATCAATCCAACGTCTATTTAAGCAAGCATTTATTTTATCGATCCAACTTCTATTTAAGCAGGAATTATTTTCATCAGCCTAACTTCTATTGAGGCAAGAATGACAATGGCGAATAATTTAGAACACTAAACGATAAATTTAAATTAGGGCCTACCTAATAATGTTCAATGTATTATATGTATCCTACGTCATACATTTTAAACTTTATATAATAAATCGGTGAAATCGCTGTTTTGCTGATCGCTATTTTGTGCACTCGCCGTTTTTTACAGTCCCTCACCTGGAGCAAAACGCATTTTTTGATTAATTATTTTTTATGACACCTTTTTAAAAAATCCAGAGATCTTTACTTCTTATAGTTAGAGTTGTATCAATGCAGTATTGCAGATGATTACGTGTATCAACTTTTCAGGTGCTTAGGTAACCTTATGGTATTTCTCAATGTAATTTGCATGTAGCCTATAGCAGATCTATCCTTATTAAACAAAATTGTTTTTTGGGTGTTGACATGTTTAGATCGGCAGTCATAAATACCCTCAGAGGCAACATTTAAGTTCTGTACATCTTTTAAGAGTACATTTCAGGCTTTAAAGGTCACAAAGGTTTTCGGAAAATACAAGCGGGGTAAAAGCCCCCACCTTATGATTCTCACATTGTGAGAATTAAATATTTCAAAGAGCCTCGTATATTTTGTTTGCTACAAATTCAACGCGAATAACGATGAAGACGAATAATACTTCCTTTGTTTAAATCGAATTTCTATATTTTGTACGCAAAAAAGTGCTTTAGAATTTTGCAATTGCAATATTGAGCAAAACTTTTGTCGATCATTTATTGTACAGCATTTACCTTCAAGCGTTTCTTATATTACATATTTTGATAGTAGGCCTACTCTTAAGATTTACCATAAAATGATAGATTTCCAAAATTCAAATTTTTTGAATAGCCTATGCGTATTATGTAATATAAATATGACATACAATATGGCAACGGGCTAATTTCATATTAATTTTTGACAATTTTTACGTTTTCAACTAAATTCAATGTTTTGCAATTTTTAATTCGCTAACTACTCATTCGTGATTGATTAGGCGCATTCTAGATATTATAAAGAAACTTTTTATAGAAACATTTCCACTAAATTTTAGTTGTGTTTTTAATGTGCAAAACTTAAGAAAAAGCTTCTAGAACCCATTTAAAAATATAACCAATAATTGAAGATATCACACCATTTTGTTGTCCTGTAGGCCTAGCAATTGAAAAACTTGATGGAAGAGCGCATTCCTACATCAACAATTATTATACTGCCGTAGAATCAATCATCGATCACAACAACTAGGCCTAGGTCTGGGCTTTTAACCTCTGAGCCGACTCAAAGACGTAAGCTTAAACGCCATAACACGAAGAAACTACACATTATCTTTTACGTTCTGCTGTAACTCCACTTTTTATCCGATTTCTTCCGTATTTGTGACAGATGGAGGTCTTGGTAGCTTGATCATTCGGACTGTCAAATTTCGGGTTGGTTTAAAAGTTTTTCAAATAAATTTAAATAGCTTTAGGCCTACTTGCATGTAAAAAGACAAAGTCGCGTGTTAATACATTGGCCAGAATACTTTTGTAGGCTGTGATTACGATCAATCGAAGCTACAGCTTAGTATTTCAATATCGATTTGCCATTAAAAAATAAATGTAGATTTACCTCTCAACCTTCAGTGTCCTTCACGCATAAGCTTACATGGGTAAATGCTTTGTCTACATGTGCACTGTCTGTGTCAGAGAGATACTTGTTCGTTTATTATCATTCCGAATACGAATGTCCAGCGAACATGTAGGCTATAATGTATATTGTTTTATCCTCCGAGTTCGTATGAGAATGCTCGAGTTGCGCTATAAAGACGATGACGAGATCTACGATGATTATAACTACATGAACTGCATGTATTCTAGGCTTCTCAATACGAAAGGCTAGTGTCTAAGCACTAGACATGCAAGTTTGATAGAATGCCCAGTGTAAGCTGACTGGTCTGAACCACTGATCACTGAAAGACTGACTGCCCTCAATCTATAAGTAAGTCAGACGATAGCCTATATCTACTGACTTACATATCCCAAGTCATTGGAAGCTTCTAAATTGGTCCGTCAAACTTTAAGACTTTACATTAAATTCCAAGATTAACATTTACTTAGACTACTGAAAGGTGTAGCCCAACTCTTCTTTATAGCAAAACCTGACGGATTATGCTTGACAAATGAGTTGATTCTATTCATAAAGGAGGAGGTCCTTCCAGGTAAATCTGAAATGCAGCGTCTGGAATTCATCTATTATCCGGGAGAAACGTGTTATCTGATCGACCTGACACTTTGCAAATTAGAAGTGGGAGAGGTGAAGGCAGTAACTTATCTCATCTCCTCTCATCTGTTTAAGTCAAGAATCTCCACTAACTACGTAGGCGCCTTTATTTCTCTTACCTTAAATAGGTTTTATTATTACCTTATTGATCTATCCAAGATGAACACTGTGCTACATTATATGAAATCAATGGATGGCCAAAGCCTCTGGCCCTAAATTAGCTTGTAATGTCTATATGAATACCTCTTCATGCCAGCTCAGACCAGAACATCATGTGTGCTGTCGTGCTGGCCGTTATTTTGTCTTTCTTTGTTGATAGACACGCACTAAGACAGACTCGGTCTTAGTGCGGAATTTGGTCCATAATTCTTCGGACTTTTGCCGTTACCGAGTTGCGTGTTGAAGTCATTTTTCAATTCGTCTGTGAATTCTGTGTCCTTTCATTGTGGTATTTGAAGGCATGTGATCAAAGCGTCGCCGCCGTTTGACCTACAATTTTCAATGTCGTCGGCAAAAACTGGACGTATACAACCTAAGCGCAGTTCCAAATCGTCAGACTTTAATTCTTCATTCTCGATTAATAGCCTACTAGTTCCTAGCCCTTCATGAATATCCATCTTAAATGTGTAAGATTGTTTAAAACCATCCTGTAAGACTGCCTTGTCTACCGATTGTCTGTGTCATCTTTTGTGTCGGATGTCCAAGCGATTCCATTGGCAGAACGATTCTGGTAATATCTATACTAATCACTGGTGCAACGCGATCGTAATAGTCGAGACTTTCTGTCTGTTCAGAGGATCTGGAAAGAGAAAGAAGTGAGACGTTGAAAAAGACATCTCCTCTGCATCCTCATCATTATTCTCCGACAACGACTATAGGCCTACGTCAGTTACTCTGCTTCTTTTAATATCATTCCGAATGCGAATGTCCAACGGACAAGCATTCCTTCGAATTTGTACACGATTATATTAGAGTTACGTTACACTGACGATGATGAGATAGCTACGATGATTACGACAGCTGCAAGAACTCCTATAGACTTCTCAAGACGAACGGCTAGTGTCTATACTGAACACTGGACATACAGTGTATCAGTCTCATGCAGAATGCCCAATCTAAGCTGCATGATTGGGTTCCTGTCTGTAGCCTACCACTAATCAATGAGCAACTTTCAGCGTCTCGAATCGTCCATTGCGCTCTTCAAACAGACTGGATATTTTAGTGCCTCATACTAGAGCAGCTATGGATATGTCCCAATCATTTACCTCAATTGGTCCCTGTCTTTGGAATGCGTTGTCTCCATCTCCTCGCTCTGAAATTCTAGGTGGTGATCCATCCTCCTCCTTTGCTCTTCTCAAAACTTATTTCTTCTCTCGAGGCCTTGCACACTGGAACCGCCTCTGAACTGTTCGCCCTACTAGAGGCGCTTTAAAAATGTTTCAATACAATACAATACAACTGACTGGCTGACTGCACTCACTGTATAAGTATAAGTCAGTAGATATATCCACTGACTTAGGAGGCTAACTTCTTTGCTGCATCGTAGGCATTGGGTCCGGGACAAAAACTAGGTCACCATAATGGGCACCAGAACAAACAAATTTAAGAAGTTCCAAAACTTTCCAAGCTTCATGATGAAAGTGTGTCCAAAGGTAGATCGAAACAAAAATACATTAACGATGATTAAATGCATCATGCCGCGGCTTTTCGTTTCGAAGCCGCGGCTTTTCGTTTCGAAGCCGCGGCTTTTCGTTTCGAAGCCGCGGCTTTTCGTTTCGAAGCCGCGGCTTTTCGTTTCGAAGCCGCGGCTTTTCGTTTCGAAGCCGCGGCTTTTCGTTTCGAAGCCGCGGCTTTTCGTTTCGAAGCCGCGGCTTTTCGTTTCGAAGCCGCGGCTTTTCGTTTCGAAGCCGCGGCTTTTCGTTTCGAAGCCGCGGCGGCTTCTCGTTTCGAAGCCGCGGCGGCTTCTTCGTTTCGAAGCCGCGGCGGCTTCTCGTTTCGAAGCCGCGGCGGCTTCTCGTTTCGAAGCCGCGGCTTCTTCTCGTTTCGAAGCCGCGGCTTCTCGTTTCGAAGCCGCGGCTTCTATGTCCTAAGCCGCGGCTTTCCGGTCCGAAGGCGCGACGGCTTTTCGGTCCGAATCCACGGCTTTTCGGTCCGAGGCCGCGCCTTTTCGAGTCAAAGCCGCGCCTTCCGCACCTTTTAGAATCAAAGCCGTGTCTTTCCGAATAGAAAGCCGCGCCTTTCTGAACTGAAAAAGCGCCGCTTGCCGACTATAGGAAAGTCACGGCTCTCTGAATAGAAAAGCCGTGACCTTCCGAATAGAAATGCCGCGGCTTGAAAAAGAAATTCGCGGCTTTGAAGAGGAAATCCGCGGCTTTGAATAGAAATATATGAAGATTTATTGACATAATTACTGATGGAATCAAAAATATTATCCTGGCAAATATTAGCTCGTTCCCACAACCACACAATTCCTCCGGCAGATAGCATTATGAGGAAATCTTTCAACACTAGGATGATATGTATGATTTAGAGTAATATGTGGGATTTGAGAGTATGGGACTGTCTTGATTAGCTCATTGGGTGATTGATGCATGTTTATTGTCATGTCTGCACAAAGTGCGGATAGCAATTGGTCAATTAAAATATATTCTTATGTTATGTTATCTTATCTTAAATGAGTGTCTAGAGAATAAATAAGTCAGCAGTTTATGTATTATAAAATTATTATACTGTAGAAATTTCAAATATTTTTACTGACAGAAATACATTTGACGATGCTTGATTGAGTGTATCGTTTCACGAAAAGCACGTGAGCTTGCAATGGTCGGAGGATTTTGATAAATAATTGATTCTTTTGTAAAGAGAATACACCTATAGAAAAATATACACCACAGAAAACACCTATACTCGAGTTTTCCCATTATTCTATTCATGTGCTGTCTATAAATATTTTTTACAGAATTCTTAGATGTTATCCTGAGGTCGCTCAAAGCCCCCAAACATAGACAACTTAAAGACCCAGTTGGGTTCATTGTCAATTTACTCATTTTATCACGAAAAAAACGAAGAGTACAATTTCGGTGAACTTTTTAGTTATGTTTGCCTCCACAAGAGGTACATCTGTTAAAAATACAGACACCCAAATCAGAGTCATTTAAGGTCATTTCAAGGTTAGAAGAAAATAAAAATCTGGCAAAAATAAAAAGAGTCCATATCTCGGCCAATAATTGTTGAAATCAGCTAATTTCTTGTAGTGTTTTTCATCGTGGTAAGGACTACTTGTGGTAAGAAACAATGAAACTAAATGTAGGTCATTCTAAGGTTAATAAAGGACAAAAGTGTCACTAAAAGAGAAAAATTAGAGCAAATGGCCGTAACAGAGCCAAATATCGCTCTATTTGGGTGATTTCTTTAACCTGTTTGCTAGAGCTGATAAGGACCACTTTCGATAGCGAACAGTACTAAAAGGCTAAAAGAATCCAAAGATTCTTCGTAAAAACGAAGGCGAAATGACCGTAACTCGGGTATCACCCAAATAAAACATCTGGCTGAGCTACAGCCATTTTCCCTTGATTTTAATCTTTTGACCTTAAAATGACCTTGGATTATGTTGTGTTTTAGTACTATAATTATCATAGCGAATGTAGCCAATTATCGGCCCGAGCAAACAAGTAAAAGTATCACTCAAATAGAGCAATATTTGGCTGGGCCATTTCATCTTATTTTTCTCTCTAATTGACCTTTTTGACCTTAAAATAACCTTGGAATGTCTTACATTTAGTAGCCTTGTTTCTTACCACAGGTAGTCCGTATCAAGACGAAAAAAGCAAGAGGAAATTCGCCGATTTCAACAATTATTTGCCGAGATCTTCACATTTGTTTACATTTTTGCTAGATTTAGTTTTTTTCTGAACTTTAAATGGGGATCGGTTCGTAAGAGCGACATAACGAAAGAGCGACGTAACAGAAGAGATACATAAATGCCGTATCAAAACAGCGACAACCTAAGTAATGAAGTAAAAATTCAAAAGAGCGACATAACGAAAGAGCGACATTACAGAAGAGCGACGAACATCTTCATGTAGTCATCTAAAAGTAGTACATCTAGTCAAAACATTAGTTCTAGGCCTTGATTCTAATAAATTGGCATAAAGTAACTTGCTCACTTTCGCTGGTCTAGATCTTTCGCAAAACTGAGAATCTCATAACATTGTATGGTCAGTTTGCGCAATTATCAAAAACTGAGCAGCCCATGCCTCATTGACTCATTTCGCTCACTCACCTATTCACCCCGGCATCCGCGCCCCTATGAAGCTAACATCAGAGTGCGAAACCCCGATGTACATCGAAATATAAGTACAATGGCTGGAATTCGCACCTATAGTCCTTAGAAGTTGTTCATAACGAACCTCACCTCTAAATAAACACAACCCACACATTCTTCAAACAAACTTTGTCTTGCATATAATAGAACAAATTCAAGTAACTGCTTGATAAACAATTTGAATAGCCAATAATTTATGGCTAGGAATACACGACCCCTCTAGTATATTTTCAAGACAACAGACTGTAATGTTAAACAATTTGTCATCCTTTTGTTATGTCGCTCTTTCGTTATATGTCGCTCTTTCGATACAAACCCTTTAAATGACCTCGAGTGACCCTGATTTGGGTGTCTATATTTCTCTCAGAAGTAGCTCTTGTCGAGTTAAGCATAACTTGAAAATTTCATCCAAATCGGACATTTTGTTTCTTTTTTGTGATAAAAAGAGGAAATTGACAATGAACTCAAGATCCATGTGCGCCTTCAGTCCTGGGTCTTTAAGTAGTCTATGTTCGGGGGCTTTGAGCGACCTTAAGATAATATTTTAAAATTCTGTAAAAATATTTATAGGCAACATAATTTTATGAATAGAGTAATGGGAAAAACTTGAGTATAGGTGTTTTCTATGTTGTATAAATTTCTGGACACCCCTTATAAAACCAAAAACCAAAAACGCTAGCCTTTAATTTAATTTTATTATTGAGTATTAAGCTATTATGAGGCTGCATGCGATCCCGTCTCAAGTCTGGACTATAATTTCCCAACGATAACTAAAATGATGTGAACACACACCGATTATAGTTTTACTTTCTTGTTGTTTAAGGAAAGGAAAATTTACCAAAGAGCTTCAGGACTTTTGTCGAGCCATGAATGCAACAGTTTCGTGTAACATCTCGATGGGGACGTTATACAATTAAAGTTTGGACTTGTGGACTGAGAAGTTGACGAATATTTAGAAAATATACAATATCATATCGATGCTTTTTCCCTTGGTGGTTTGCACAGGTTAAAAAATTCAGAATCTGTGTCCAGTTGTGATTTACCCTCTTGCTTTTCCAGCATCACGAGGTCATTTCAAAAGAATGTTCTTATTATTTTATTTATTCCGTATAAGAATAGGCCTACCATAAATGTGCTATAATGAATGCTTTCGTTTGCGATTTTTTTGCTCATCAATGCGCTCCATTAAAGTTTTCGTGCCTTTGAGTAACATCGACCGTTAACCATTCTCGTTGAAATAAAACTCACTGACAATATTGAATAGGCCTACTTAATTGAATATATATACTTGATTATAGGCCTATATATACGTTCATCCATGGATGAGCAAAATCCAGTAAGGGAATATCCCAATGGCCACAGATTCGAGTAAGGCTACGTGAATTGTGTGCAAAGCATGTACGTTTCGAGTGGCACTGGCCATTCAAACACTTTTACAATAGCGGTCTGTATAGTCAGCTAAGGTAGAATTTCAGTCTTTCTATAATTAATTATGAAATATTGGTTTAGTACATCTAAGTTTTTGTACTAAATGTGTCGGTTTTTTAAAAGATATTTTTCTTTTACACGGATGGGAACATTCTGGAAGTTTCTGTGACATTGTGGAATATTCCCCAATATTCTAGTGTTGTCTGGAACATTCCATAACATTGTGGAAGACCCTTCTAGTACTTTCTCGAACAATCTAGTTGAGCCTTCCTTGTGGGCATATAAAGCCTGCGTTTTGTGAGTCTGACAGTACTGAAATAGCTGTGACAGTGACATATCAGTTTCTATTTGTTATAGAAAATAATGTCCTCTAGACATTGCAAGATATCAGCTGACTGTTTTTGTTATGTGTGTGGACATTAAGTTGGTCCGACACAAGTAAAATGTACTATATGATAGTCTATATCGAGAGACACAAAATATTAGGCTATACATCGCATATGTAAAGTACTTCGGCATGCCGATTGACGCCCAGAACATGTCATGGGCACCTCATGTAATCGGTGGTTGCTGCAAATCAACGCTGAAAGGATGGATGTGAGGTAGCCGGAGATGTATAGGCCTACCGTTTGCGATTTCAAAAGTCTTGCTAGAATCGACGAACCATCTAAGCGACTGTTACTTCAGCATGGTGGACTCAACTAGTATATATTAAAAAACCACAGGATAAGAGGAAACTATGTTATCCAAATATACCGTCATCTATTGGACCAGTACTGAATGATGAACAACTGCCTGTTCCGGTTCCTCCATCTGGTGAATTAGCAGATGAATCGGATATAGAAACGTCAGATATTGATGACGTGTAAGAGAAGAAGAAGAATCGTAGTCACGTGGAGAACCTCACTTCCCAACTTAGCAAGAACTTGATCATCTAGTAATCTTGAGACTTAAATCTTCCTAAATCTGCTGCAGAGATGTTGGTGTCCAGACTGAAGTATTCGAATCTACTGGATCCAGAAGTGAAATTTCAAAGTATCGCAAAAGATATATACAGCCTATAGCTAAGTTCTTTTCCATGGCAGAATCAATAGAATGCTTCTGTACCCACACAATGTGGTTGTTTGAAGCATTAGATATAAGACACCAACCAGACCAGTGGCATCTGTATACTGACAGCTCTGCAAGAAGTTCCATCAGGGCAGACAGCTGATACAGAAAAGATATCAGGTAATGTGGGATGAAGCGATGATGGGTGACTAGGCCTGGAACTTGGTTCGTGAGGACAGTACTAGTCATAAAAGACAAAAACGATCCAAAGTACACTTCTGAAGTTTTGGACGACTCACTTGTAGCAACTCTTTATGGTAAACTGCTGTTGTTAGCTCAGTATTATACATGTACCATGTAATTTCTATGCACGAATAATAACAGATTAGCTGTTATCTGCTGTCAATATATTTTCTTAGTTTTTATGAGCACCGTTGATGGTACACAAAAAGTAATGTGATTTTCGAATTCAGCATGTCAAACTTCATAAAGAAACATTCAAAACAGAAGCGAAACAAAACTTTTATAAAAATTTGTTACGTAGTATAATTATCGTTGGGCATGCTGGGAGGACGCCGGACGGTACCAGGTTTTCTAATGACGACAATAACCCTAACCCAGGTAACCCTGACCCTAACCGACCCTCACGACGCCTAACCTGACCCTAAGCGACACTCACGGCGCCGAATTACCTAACCCTAACCGACACTACACGACGCCAGTAAACTAACGCACTATATCCTTCAGCACCCGATTCTATATAGGTCTAAGCCTGCCAGCTTCGCTATAATACGAAATTTAATATAGGCCTATTTAAATGTAAGACCAAACGGCGATTAACTGGCTAACTACGTAAGCGGAAATAGCCTACAAGAACTGGTTACCATAGTGATCGGCGAGACGGCGACGCCAATTCAATATTATTGCTTAGAACGCGATCTTTAAAAAAAGGAGTTGAAACAAACTGGCTGTCGTTTAAGGCATTTAGGAGGCAAGAAACACGGATTGTTTCCATTATAATCCTTTAATTTTTAACGTCACTTGTAATTTAACGTGGTCATCAAATGAAAGAGACGATTTTTTGTGAACGTTTGTAACCTACTTTGGGTAAATCCGTAGTTTAGGTTGGTAAATTATTTTATATCGTCAAATTAAAATGGAAGCTGGATTGATGAAAAAAATGGTTTCCCTAAATGAAAGTGGGATTGATGAAACCATTTGTGTATTTAAATAGAAGTTGGATTGGTGGAAATAATCTTTACCGTAAATAGAAGCTGGATTGATGAAACTAAGTTTTTGATGCAATAGAGGCTGGATTGAAGAAAATGATTGTTTCCGTAAGTAGAAACTGGAACCATGAGAATAGTTCTTTGCTTAAATAAAAGTTCCTTTGATAAAAAATATTTTTTGATTAAATAGAAGTTGGGTCATTTTTTTCATGAAATGGAAGCTGAATTGATTAAAAAGAATTTCTTCATGAAATGGAAGCGGGATTGATGATAGTTATCACGGACATAGGTAGTATACCCCGCAGTTGATCGAGTCGAGTGTATACGATCGACTTGGCACGGCCGACGATCGACTCGATCGACTTCGTCGACTCGCCGACCTTTCGACGACTCGATCGACTTGGCTCGGACGACGATCGACTCGATCGACTTGGACTGTAGTCTCTTGACCAAAATTGCTGCCGACTATTGCATTCTTTTATCCCTGTACCTAAATTACTCATGAATTTCAATTGCACACTCTTCTTAAAACTGTCAAACTGTAATTGAACTGGTGAAGTAACATTTCAGGTATTATAATAAAATCGCGTGTGCCTGACTGCCTGTGACTTGTAAGGATTATGCATCGCCTAATCCGTCGACTTGATCAGCTAGGCAGCTAAGCTACAATGGAATCTCGTACAGTGTGGTACAGAAATTAGTTCCAGCTCAGCAAATAATACGGCAGTAGAGGTAGGCTTACTAGAGGACGTGTAATGTCTATATTACATCCGTTTTCTGAGGCGCTATATAAATCTTCGTAACGAATTAGAGTTAGTTCAAGAAACTTGAAACTGCTCATGATTAGTTAGAGGTTCAGGCTTGGAACCTCTTGGAGGGTTCTGTCACTGTCCAGCATAGGCCCTGTGCTCCAGATAATAGACATACAAATGCTCCAAATCGTCTGCTAAACTTGCAAGTATTCATTCTTCCACGAATCCACATGACACTAATTCTAATTCATTTTATGTCATTTCCAATCCGGAAAGCAACAATGTAGGCATTTTTTGTTTTGAAAAAGATAGGGCGTCTATATGGCATATATTTGAATCGTGGGCGACAGCTGCGGCTCCATTAATACTCACTGTACAGTGGAACAAAATTTAATGTTGCCACACATCCGAGTGAGAATTCGAAGCATTCAGTCTTGTTCTAACTTACAGACTTTCTTAAGTTTTGAGATCATCATCACTGACTACAGAACTAAAATTTCCTGAAACTACGGCATTCTTAAGGCATCTTAATCGCTCCAATTATCACCGTAGCACTGTGAGAAAAGTGGGCTATCTCTATAACTTCCACCAACAAGAAAGCGCCAAGAGGTTCATTATTTGCACTGAACTTCATAAGCTTATTATGTTCATACAGTATTTGTGTGTTTACACAGTATTACGTCATTATATCATAAGGGCTGTCATTTTGTGACGTAGCCGAAAAAATAGTACGTAAAATATTTCAGAGTCGAGTCAAGTCGAGGAAACAACGATCGACTCAACTTGTCAAAACAAACGATCGACTCGATCGGCGAGTCGATCGAGTCGATGATTTTTCGATCGACTCGACTTGGCCGAGGTAACGATCGACTCGATCGATCGACTCGATCGGCTGCGGGGTATAAGTATTAGGTAGACTGCTTACTTACCAACGTGAAGTACGGCATTGAAGACATTCAAATAATTTACCAACCTAAACTACGGGATAACCCCTACTTTGTTCATGCCTTCATAACGGCGCAGCTTGATTACTGTTTAACCCTCTATTCTAGTCTACCGGTTAGTCGGTTGTATTGTCTTGATCGCGTACTGCGAGCTGCAGCGCCCCACATCGGCCAAACACCATAATATGATCATGCCACGAGATATATGTTGGAGGTTCTGCACTGGCTTCCTGTCCGACAGCGTATTGAGTATGGAGTTGTCCCTCTGGTCTGGCGATGCCAACTTGGCCTTGCACCAGCATACCTAATAGACCTCTGTCAGCCGGTATCTGGTGCCCAGGGTAGTCTGAGAGGGGGTTCTGGTGGTCCCGTTTGCCCGCACAGCAGCTATATGCAGAACCGCGCATTCTCTGCATGTGGTAGACCCTAAGGTTTGGAATGGCCCCTCGGGAGCTACGCCTGTTCCTAGATCATGCACTGATACTTTTTATATAATGGCCATTTGAAAACTTACCTTTTTGCCTGGGCTGGAGTTGGGAGCATTTCTGAGCAGTTACGTTAAAGGGGTGCTATATAAATTTTTCAATGAATGAATGAATGAATGAAGAACTCTTTGTCTACGCTTTACATCATAAAATTCGAAATTTGTTCTTACTTTTACTGATTTGGGTAATTTTCTTCGATTCTCACGGTTGTCCTGATATCACAGCAAACTCTAAGTCATCTAGGCTACAGAGATGATATTCAGCAGATGAACTTCCGCAATTACAAATATTGACTAAGCCAGTCTTAACTGGCCCAGGGTTGTTGTACCCGCAGAAAGTTTCATCACGGTTTACAAAAGGCTCACTATAGAGCAGCTGCGCTTCTTCGGTTACTTAAAACAAACACAAACATCAATCGACGCTGTTAACGACTGAGTAATAGGGCCTAACGCAAAGCATCTGTTCAAAGAGGACCAATGTGAGGAAGCTTAAGCGGGAAGGCCTACGTTTGAAGTTTAAGTTGCTAGTTTTCATGGAACAAGGCCAAATTTGACATTGCGCGGAGGAAGGCAAAAGCGCCATGGCAGTAGCATACGATTTACGCTGATGTAGGCCTATTCGTTTATTATGCATCCAGCAGGAAGACAGACCGCTTCGCAACTTACATCACACATTCATTCATTCAGATATTTATATAAGCGCCCCTTCAAGATTTCTACTCAGAGGCGCTCCCGACTACAGCGCGGACACTGAATCGGAGTTTCACGCCGAAGCGCATGAGCAATTGCGAGTGAAGGACCTGCCCCGGGTCCATACGCGGCCGCTTGAGGTGGATTCGAACCCGCAACCCTCCGGCTGCAAGGCACCGAACATACCCCTACACCACGGCACCCCGCATACAAAAGCTATATAAAGTGAACAGAGAATAATGTTAGAATTTTTAAGAGTTTGTGTCAACGTGGAGGCTTGAGAATACATTTGCATTCCAAGTCAACCCAACTTGGGCCATATATGCCAACAAAGACGCTAAAAAATACCTCTGAAAATGTGTTAAAAAATTCTTAGATTTTTAAGACTCTCATTACGTAATATGTTTGTGATTTTATTGCTTTAATGTTGAGGATAACCGAATAGCATTGAAAACATTTTAGTTCTTTGCACATTACTTCACATAGATATTAACGACTCTGATCTCATAACTACGCATGAGCTGAGCTCAGAAACTTCCTTGTTCTGTGCAAAAATAAACATCTACTGCGCATGTGTACATGTCAATACAAACTAAGGCTGCGAAAGATGCGGGCAGGAAAATAAATAATTGACTTCTATCAACTGAGGATTGTAAGGACGGACGTTTTTTTCAAAAGTTACACTATGCATCGTTTATAATAGCAGCTTAATTTACAATTCTACACTTATGTGAAGGGATTTCTAAGACGGGTGTAAAAATGTTCTCATAAAGTTCACTTTAAACTTAAAAGGACAAAGTTCAAACATCTTCCTGAAATATGTCCAATCTGCGATTAACTAGATTTAGTCATGAAAATAATTTGTTTCTAACACTTACAAAATTTCCTACTTTATGTGAATTCTTATAAACACATTTTAATGTCGATCCCATATGTGAAAGTATCTCTCTTTAGCTGGGCGTTTGCTTAGTCGCCTTAACAAACCTATATGTACGTGTATAACTGGTCCACAAAACAGAGGACAGTCGCCAAACCTCGTAGAAGACCGCGGAACAAGTAGCAGAGTTTCCAACGACGATCGTAGCCGACAGAATTGCAGGAATAGTTTCCTGTGTTAAACGACATTTATTGTTGCCAGGGAAAATATCGTTTACCTCGCCCTCCTCCTTTCTCCAGGCTTGTGACTGGCACTACTTGGCACTAATGGCACTACAGTCAGTGGCGGAGTTGTAATCCTGTAGTGTATAATTATATTTGACAGAACTACGTACCCCTAGAACTTTATAGCTCTATGTCCACTTTTTGCGAAACGGAGAAAAACGATTTTTAAGATTTGCTGACGAAAATCTTTTGCTCTGTTTCATTAATGGCAATTAAATTAAACTTTTTGGAAAACAAAGTTTTCCCTTAGTATGATTATATTTGTATTTCGATCATAATGTAAACCGATTATGAGTAATTTGGCTATAATTGTGGCAGGGGTGACTATTTTTTGGACATAAAGCTGTATAGCACTATTGATTGCAGACAAATTGAGTGCTGTAGGTTCTAAGTCCAGTCACGTGTTAAGATCTCTCACTGCTATTGGCTATGGACATAGCACCGTATAATTCTTTTTCAGACCTCACTCGAACACGGTTATAAGTCCAGTCACGTGTTAAGATCTCTCACTGCTATTGGCTATGGACATAGCACCGTATAATTCTTTTTCAGACCTCACTCGAACACGGTTATATCTCCAATTCACGTGATACAAAATTAATGATTCTATTGGATGACTGTCTTGTTCCTCTATAGCTTTGAGACACTGTCCAAATTTGTGGACATAGAGCTTTATAGCACTCACAGATTGAGCTAAAGAAAGCGTCTCCAGTTAAGCTAGACTGTTCAGGACATAGCCCCTGTCATCCCGGTAACGGATATAGCGTTAGGTTGATTTTTCAAAAAAGTGGACATAGAGCCTTATAGTTCTAGGGGTACGACTATTGAAACACGACTTCTTATGATGTGCCAGTGTAGCCTCGAGTCAATATCAATATAACTAATTATCTTAGTGTTCTCATGTAGGCCATAATTATAAACCACTGAAGGACATGTACTGCGTGATAATACATGTCGCTAGCACCTAACAAACCTTTAGCAGGTTAAAATGTTAAAAGCCAAGGAGCTCTGCAGGCATGAGCAAGACGATCGTAAAGTCAGAGAGGCAGTCGTGTGCATTAAGTCACGACTTTATTCACGGTCATGACAAACCTTACGGCAAGACATAATGCAAATACGAAACTCATTTGTTTTGAAAGCAAACGCGAGCCGAACCAGGGGAAAAGCCTCAGACTTAAATGACGCATAATGAACCGGTCAAGCGTGGTGGTTCAACAGCGTCGGAAGAAGGGAGAAATATTCCAGGCAAATTGCCAAGTTCCTTCTGTCACGGCGGCTTCGTGACCTGTCATATGACAAGCGGCTGAGTATCGTCTGAAAGGCAGAGAAGAAAATCCGCGGAGAAAAACGTCGAGAAATTAACATCTCCGAGATAAAGGACCGCATTATACTGTATTGCAATTTGGCTTAAGATGACAGCAGATGACATATAGAGATTACGAAGACATTCATATGGATTCGTCAAGCCATCAACACGTTGCAAGTCGCAAATCAGGGCGGATTATGAGCGTTTCAATTCATAAGAAATATGATGCATAAAAGTGACAGGATCGATAAAAGTGTACTGGCAAAAGCAGAAACATGTAGGAAGTCTTCAAAAATGCCTATACAAACACTGACTGCACGTCTCACAGAGGGTGGACTTTACACAAACCTCTAGAATAGATAATATAGGCCCCATGCATGGATATGTATAATATTGTATATGTATCTAAATATCCATATATTTATATACATTTACAATTGTACATAAATACATATAAATTATACATACATGTATATAACATAACATAGCTTATGTTACCGTTCTCGTGTATTTAGTCGTCTAACATTATATTTAAATGTGTGTAAATATAAGGGGCGCGGTGTTGTAATGTAAACTGGTCATTAAAGATAAATAAAAGCAAGGACCATGGTATGCTGGGACATCACTGATGATAACTGTTTTGTATAACATATTAGAAAGACCTAACCTGAATGATTCATTATGCGGGGCATAGGCCTACTAGACACAGTATCATCGACGTCATTATAGCCGTCTTCATCATTGATTGATTGATTGATTGATTGATTGATTGATTGATTGATTGATTGATTGATTGATTGATTGATTGATTGATTGATTGATTGATTGATTGATTGATTGATTGATTGATTGATTGATTGATTGATTGATTGATTGATTGATTGATTGATTGATTGATTGATTGATTGATTGATTGATTGATTGATTGATTGATTGATTGATTGATTGATTGATTGATTGATTGATTGATTGATTGATTGATTGATTGATTGATTGGTTGGTTGATTGATTGATTTATTATTTATTATTTATTTATTTATTTATTTTTTTGGTAACCAAAAACATACAAAAGTGGGTAATCGACAACAGAAATACATCGGCAAAACAAGTTAAGGCTACCTAGGAGACCCATAAGAGGTCGAAGGTTCCCGCTAACCAGGGCCAACTGGTTTTACAGAAAGTGGTGTGGCCGATGAAAACCAAATTAGATGATAGACATTAATCTTAATCAGACTTAATTAAAACTTAACTAGTGTGTAAATTAACAGTGGTATGACCGCACATTTTACTACGCCTTAGTAATCACAGAAAATTAGAACATTACATTAGGAAACATTTTGGGTTAATATTTTGAGTGTCCTTGAGTAACTGATGAAGCCCTTGAAATATAATCACGTAAATTGCGTTTAAAGAGATGAAGGCTAGATAAGGATCGCATATCAATAGCGATTGCATTCCATGGGCTCATCATCATTATCATGACCACCGGGCACCACCATCGTCGAACATCATATACTTTCCATCCTTTCAGATTTAAGGTTATGCCATTCATTTTTGGTCATTTACAGAATGATCATATGAAAATCCTGCCAAACTGCCTGCTCTTAGAAGACGTGCTTTTCTTTACAGTGTATCATGCCCTTTGACGTCCAAACAAACAAGCCATATGCCGGCTTTTGTTGTTGCGATATTTGCTGCATTTTCATGTGTCTTTACTGCCAATCGAGAATCCACCGGGGTATACGGTCATAGACGTCGCAATACCGATAAGAAATTCTCCTTGGAGGCCAAGATTCGCAATCTTTTTCTTCGACCACGATCAGACAGTTGCCGATTATGGCCGATATAACTCGTGGCCTGCGGGAAACCCCGTGCATTTTGGGCGCCGTGTAATTTAATACGCCGCTGCATTTCGCGATCTGCGCTGGCTTCCTTTCTGCGTCAAATTGCTGTCTACTCAGGAAATTTCGACATAAAACCTGATTTATCCCGGCGGAATTCTCTTCCGCTGCCCCTTGCAACAAGAGGATAACTCAGTGGAGACCTCACCGTGACACCAGGCGAGAGATCAAGGGTTCAGATCTCGCCAGAGAGTAATCGCTAGAAGTTTGTCCCATCCGGGCAAGGTCGGTCTTTGCTTCCGCGTTTCAAACAAATCCACCGAAAAATCATTCATAATGGAAACTGGATCGATAAGTCTGGCATAGGAAAATTGACTTTTGCTTTGCGATGTTTCTGGAATGCATGACTTCTGGTCATTGGTTGATTCAGGAAGGCAGAAATGGACGTATGCTATCCTTACACTTGACAATAACAAATAAATATATTAATAAATACAGTGACTTTGTATATATGGATTACGCTACTGCTTGGATATATAGGCCTATAATGTATAGATGTGAATAAACTGGTTTCTGATTTTTTCGATTGCTGTAGTAATTTCGAGATAATGATTACAGTTGTGACATCGACAATATTGACAAGTTAGTTGTTTCTCTGTTAAACGTGCCACTGTTACTTTGCCCCCAGTTTCAGATCCTTGATACGCCTGTGAAGATATTTGCGTGCCACCTTAAGGTTAAATAAATAATTAAAAAGTAGTTGTGGCCTTCCTCCACCTATGACTGAAAAAGATTTAAACGCAACTTAATTGTAAAGTTCTCTAATGTAATTAATTACAATGAAACGTAAAGGCTGCTACAACGCTGTAACAGTTGTTGAAAGACGCAATGCATCCGTTTAGAAGTGAGACTGTGACCAATCAATCTACAGCTCTGCATCATCCATTGAGGCTGACTTGATATAGCGCCAGCGAAACAAGCTGGTCTCCCTGACGTAGCGCTGAGAAATGTCGAAGATTTACATTACATTTACAATTAATCAATCAATCAATCAATCAATTTCATTTATTCACGGTATCAAGCGGACAGGTCGCAACTTGTAACAAATATCAGGCAACAATTGTCTCAGCTCTGACATTTACTTATTAACTCGTAATTTAGCAGAGATCTGCTCTGCCTCCTCTAAGATATCTGACTGTAGACCACCTATGCCACCACATCTATACTCAACCCTTTTTCATGTTCAAAGAAACGATCTATAGGAGGAGCGCATTCAGTGTGATTTTCCTTACAGATTTTATTTTAGTTATAGTTATAGTTATAGTTAATGATTTTTTATTTTAGTTATAGTTATAGTTATAGTTAGTATTATTTTTTAGTTATAGTTATAGTTATAGTTAATGGATTTTTATTTTAGTTAATTTTAGTTACTACTTAGTTACAATAATTAAGTCTATAAGCAAAATTTGTGCGTATTAATACGCTGTTTCACAATTTACTCATAACTATGAAAACCTTTGAAGCATGGGTACAGTCAGCTTCATGAATACACGAGTTTCCAAAGTAACTGACAAATTTCACAATAAAAATTTCGCATTTTCGTTCTCATTTATGTCGAATCGTCCATATTGCACTTCCTATTTTTATTTTTTGTATTAACGAAAATAAAGATGAATTTTCGTTAGTGTTATTTTCGTTATAGTTATAGTTATAGTTAATGATATTTTTAGTTATAGTTATAGTTATCGTTAACGAAGTCATTTTATTTTCGTTAACGAACATTTTCGTTATCGTTATCGTTAACGAAAATCACACTGAGCGCATTCAGAAGGAAGCGTCGATCTTCCCGTCCGGACGGCAGCCGCTGGCTATTTGCGACGGGAAACGGCAGAAGATCGAGATCAATGGAATGCATCTTAACGCAGACGCAAGGCCAGTAACTAAACGCAATTACGGGACAACTGGAACGCTGGTATGTGGCAGCCAACGACAACGAAAATCAATGGACTTCACTTTGGGAATAAGCGCACTCGTAAACTGGTTGAGCAACATAAAGGAATGGACTGGATTGACAATGGAGGAATTGATAAGACTGACGGAAGACAGGAGACGCTGGAGGAATATTATTCATGATGCGGCCGACCCTCGAAACGAGGATGGCTGAGAACAGAACAGAACAGAACAGCACTCGTAAAAGTCATCTCTGGTAGCGGCAGATACGAACGTGGTGTGCACAGTTAAAGGCGGATAATGCCCGATTGTACAACAGATTGAAGGCACAGGTACTTATGAACGAGCTACAGAGTCGATGCGTAAATAGCCTAATAGTAGCGCTTTTGGGAGGTGTTTGGCTGACACTACATGAATGTTTTTTGTTACATTACGTAGCATATGGATAACTGAATAATTGTGTAGTACCTTCCAAGAATTGCGTTGCTAAGAGAGTTTTCGCTGCCCAAATGATGTTGGTTAATTTTCTGCATTTTAAGTTTGCACAGGTGCAAACCTAATGTTGAAAATTAGCCAACATCATTGTATTCTGTTACAAGTCCAGGTTTAAAACCAATCATTGCATTCTGTTATATACCTCCATACATACATCCAACAGGTTGCCTAGCAACCTCCGTAATGAACTTCTTGGTCTGTCTCTGCCCCCTTTTCCGCAAGCGTTTGAAAACCATTCTTTTCGATTGTGGTTTGGTGTTATCAGGTCGGGAGCGCCTCTGAAGAGTATGCTAGTATCTCTTGAAGTGGCCCTATATGAATTTACGATTACGATACGTAATTTCATACATACATGTATGCACGCATACACACATAACTAAAAGCATTCTGGCCACATTTGAGTTTGCAGTGACTAGACATTCATTTGAAGAGAGCGACTGCCTCTTTGATTGATCATCCACTAAACATCCACTGGAAATGCGATGGGATCAGCAGAGAGGGAAAGCAGGAAGACCGGCTGATTGGCTGACATCTCCTGGGCTACGGAATTTAATGACATTCAGATCAGGTAGTCATGGACATCTTTGGAACGGATGGGATTCGAGTAAAATGAAATGCCAGCAAGACAAATAAACATTCTCAGACCATGAATATCAAGCGCTCGGCTCTAGGAAACCAGTTTTCGCTTTCACGCCGGTTGAAACGCCGGTTGAAATGGAAACCTTGTTGCGATTCAAGTCTCTGGTCGCATCAAAGTCAACGCCTAATTAACTTGCTAATGAATTCGGAGTGTCTGAATAAAGAAACTGGATGAAGATACCCAGGTTTTTGTCACGGACTACTTTTCTTCGTGATTCAAGACTTCTAGAGGTTTGCTACTTTTGCATAGCCTAGGTCCTATAGGGCTCTCAGGTGAACTAAACCAAATAATAGAAATTTATTATTATAGTAGTACCACAGTAGTAGCTGTTGTTGTTGTGGTGGTGATAGTAGTAGCAGCAGGAGCAGCAGTTGCAGCAGTTGTTGTTGTAGTAATAGTAGTGTAGTAGTAGTAGTAGTAGTAGTAGTAGTAGTAGTAGTAGTAGTAGTAGTAGTAGTAGTAGTAGTAGTAGTAGTAGTAGTAGTAGTAGTAGTAGTAGTAGTAGTAGTAGTAGTAGTAGTAGTAGTAGTAATAGTAGTAGTAGTAGTAGTAGTATGATGAGGAGATAATTATGAGTAATATGATGATGATGATGATGATGATGATGATGATGATGATGATGATGATGATGATGATGATGATGATGATGATGATGATGATGATGATGATGATGTTGACAATAATGCTGCTGCTGCTGATGATATGATGATGATGACGACGATGACGACGATGACAATAACAATAACAATAATAATATATTACAGCTGTCTGGAAAACACACTGAGAATATGGATTCCTTCGAAACAAACTGCAACTGATGCTTTTACAAACAACGATTTCTAAGGCACTAAACAACCGCATCATTAGAAAGAGTCCTAAAGAGACATCAGCATCGGCTTGCAGGAGAGCAGCATCAGTTGCCGTTGCTGGAGGATTGGCCCCGTTGCAGCAGCTGTCCATGTCGCAGAGCAGTCAGACACGCCGGGACATACTTTAAGCAGTTGTCCAATTACTCTAAGATATTAAGCCTGCACCGTCAATATGTCGTCGCCATAAGCCCGCTGCGGGTGATATATTACCTGAGCGGAGGATTCAATCAACAAATGACCCAACAGAGAAGGGATTAACTGGGATTACGGAAGATTAGCGCGTACGTTCACAGCTAATCCCTGGCGACGTCGACGACACACAGTCATGCGATGATGATAGCCTTTACCGTACGGTGACGTTTTCCAGGTTTTCCAGGCGCAAGTCGTCCTGGAAAGAACCGTTCTTTGCGTCTTACTGAGAGCAATCTCCAACTTTATGGCCGCACTTAAATTAGCTTTCCTGTTAACGGTTTGACCCAGACGGCAATAACGTTCGCGTAATGTCAGAAATCTTTCTTTTCCAGACTGGTAGAAGCACGCACAGTCTGCGCGTATCTCACTCGGAAAAAGAAATGCCAACGGTTTAGTGTCTGTTTGTGAGTCTCAGGTCTAAAATCGATCGCTCGTAAAGTTAAAATAAGGCACGTTCACAAAATGTAATTATATTGCCCATCTCGTTGAGTCTTGCTTGCGTCACATCGAGGCAGAATATATTGCGAATTTTTTTTCTCCAGCACCTTCATATAGTGCCAGTAAAACACGAGTCATAAATTCCGCAGTTTTCTGGTAATTCTAGGAATCTGCAATGCTTGGTTTCACAACAGGAGTAACGTCACTAAAATTAAAATTTAAGACATATGCCTATGCGGCCTATGCCTACACAATAATTACACATACACGGAGCACTGAGCAGGTTCGACTCCACTTCAGAATAAATAATTGGGAATTATTGTCTCAGATGATCGCGAACGTCTCCTAAACAAACAATATTCTCAGTGTCTACAAAATCGAGAAATATTATAAGATCTGGTTGTTTGGATGAGAACTGCATGCAGTCATGTTCACGAAGGTGCGATCTGTAGAAGGGAACCTGGTCCAGTTGGCTACATTGGTTACTTAGAGCTGCATTCCACGTACATGTATGAGTGTTGTAGCCGACATCTGTTCCGGTTGTCTGCTATCCGAATACAGACGTCAAAGATGTTGTTCGGCATAAGATCATGCAGTGCTCAATAGGTGACCATGCATAATTCCAGGTAGACTAATCCAATTTGACAAAATATTATTGGTTCAAAGATGAATCAAGGCTCTACGCAACGTATAGTTCTGAATTATCTGTCCAGAGCATAGGCCTAGTGCCTACCGTATTCATACTGCATTCATTGCACTGCAGCATTGCGCAATAAGGAAGAATCCAGCTGTCTTATAATAGGTCACAAGACATTAACGTCCCAGTTGATTATAATGTTCATTGTCGAACATGTGCGTGCGTGCGTGCGTCCAAGCGTGCATGCGTTTCTGGCGACCAACCATAAAAGGCTGGCATGCCATCCACACATCAGTAACTAACTGCATGGGCAGCATGGCGGATGTATAAACACACCTGTCGGCCGGAGTTCTCCCTGGGCCACATCCGCGGATGAAATAAGTTTTAGGCGGCGGAGTAAAGAAAACAATCTAAGAGGCAGACGGGACAGGTGGTAATGGACGCTGGATCTCCCGTGGGGGAAATGAAACAACTCGCCAATGCCACTTCCTGTTTGAGCAAGGTGTAAATATAACCGAAACGCTGGCTTCCATCCCCAACAGGAGCACAAAAACATACCCTTGCTCAAACAGGAAGTGGCATTGGCGAGTTGTATCATTCTTGCATGCAGCTGAATTTCCTCTAGCATGTTACCTCTGGGCTTTGAAGCGATTCGCCAATCGATTAGACAAACAGCTAATTCTACTTCTAAGTCGAATTCAACTGTTTTGGCAGCTGTGGTGCCCATCACGTCCTACTGCTCATTTTACCAGCGCCATCTGGCGAATGAAAGGCTGAGTCGACTTTTGGGAGGGTAGCGGGATGCGATCTCGCCTCCATGCTAATCTTCTGCTCTTCATGCGACTATATTACCATTGCCATAAACCCCTACGATACAAGTTAGGGCTTCAAACCAGATTGAAAAGACTGAAATTTCAGCGTGGAATTATACCACTTGCGATGAAGGTTATGAAACGATGACTCAGACAGCTGTCGTTGGGAGCCAATAACGTCGTTGTTCTCGCTTCCGAGCGGTCAGTTTGAGCGGCGTTTATATGAAAGAGAGTCGACTGGACATGTCCAGCGCTTCGACACGTCTGCCCTTGCGACCAACCCAACCCCGAAATGTAACAATAATCGAAAGTATACTATAATAATGCAAATGCTTTTGTTAATAATTAGATACATACATATAGACAGTATACATATATATATATAAGTGCATAATTATAAGCAATTCAGGTGCTATATGCACATTATATTCATTATAATTCATATCCATTTGCAATGGATACTATCCAGCATACTCTAATAAATATACACACACAAATAAATTATAAATATAATTGAATACTTATTCTAAATATATATCATATATATATATGTGTGTGTGTGCGCCTGTGTGTAGAGCCTATTATAATGGTCGTCCATGTATTTCTAGAGATTTGCTGCCTGCGTCACATTTTATTGCGTCACAGTTACCTTCGATCGCGTGCGTCACAATCGCCGTCGTGGTCGCTAAGAGACGGATGCGTCGCCTGCAGTAAGCGCCCAATGCATACATTTCAAAGCCGAACGACAGGAGTCCCTTCGATTTGCCATCATATTCGACCCATCATGCAAGGCGCCCATCATGTGCTACTGCTCATTTTACCAGCGCCATCTGGCGAATGAAAGGCTGAGTCGACCTTTGGGAGGGTAGCGAGATGCGATCTCGCTCCCGTGCCGATCTTCTGCTCTTCATGCCAGAATGCTACCATTACCCTAAACCCCTTCGATACAAGTTAGGCTTCAAACCAGACTGAAAAGACTGATATTTCAGCATGGTATTACCACTTGCGATGAAAGATATTTAACGATGATTCAGACACGCGTCGTTGGGAGCCAATAACGCTGTTGTTCTCGCTTCCGAGCGGTCAGTTTGAGCGGCGTTTATATGAAGGAGAGTCGACTGGAAATGTCCAGCGCTTCGACACGTCTGCCCTTGCGACCAACCCAACCCCGATGTAACAGTTATCGAAAGTATTTTTATAATCGATGCAAATTTAGTTAATAATTAGATACATACATAATAGACAGTATATATATATATATATATATTTTTTAAGTGCATATAAGCAATGTATACAGGTGCTATATGCACACATATTCATTATAATTCATATCCATTTGCAATATACATCCAGCATACTGTAATAAATACACACACATATAAATATATATACATATATGTGTGTACATATATATATAATGGTCATGTCCTTGTATTTCTAGAGATTTGCTGCCTGCGTCACATTTTATTGCGTCACAGTTGCCTTCGATCACGTGAGTCACAATCGCTGTCGTCGCCGCTAAGAGACGGATGCGTCGCCTGCAGTAAGCGCCAATGCATACATTTCGCGCCGAAACGACAGCAGACGACTCCCTCCGATTTGCCATCATATTCGAACCGTTCGTTCGCGCACGCGCGCAGAGTAATAATTTCGATGAATATGCATGAGCGTGCGTGTTTAAGTCGAATAGGCGGGCTTCGCAACCAATCATCTTCGGACTAAGTGCACTGCATATCCGGTAATTACGGACGCTGACACCAACTGCAATCAGCCGCCAGATGGAGGGGCTTTGACATGCGCAGTGGATGACAAATTTTCTTGGTTAGGAAGCGCTGCCAAGTACGAGATTTGCGTCCGAGTGAAGGAGAATAAACACACCTGCATTTGCACGCTGGGGATTAAATTAAAAAATTTATTTCCTTGAGACTTAAGATTGATTTAATGTGACTCGCGCACGCGCACACCTATCCAAACAAGCACTCAAATACACACGTACCGAAACACGCAAACACACGCGCACACACAAACACGCATTCACACACACACACATGGTCATACACCCACCCACCCCCACACACACACAGTCACACACACACACACTCAAACACACACGTATACCCAAAGACGCACCCAGACACACAATCACACTGCTGCCTTTTGTTAAATCTAAATTGTTTAATAGTATTTTTGTTAATTGATGCATATTTAGTTATATTTAGTTGTGCAAGGATATCTTTATAACCTTTTCCTGTTCTAGTTTATTTTTTTAAATGCATGTAATCATTGTATACAATGTAATGCATTATGCATGTGTGCTTGTCAGATGTAAAGAAAGGCTACTTACTTACACGCATGCACACACACACACAATTGGTTAAGTATGTACCATGGTTTGATAAACTGTTTTCAAGTTTCAGACTGGTGACTGCATGGGGGCTATTGCTGCTTTTTTCAAAAATCATTCCTCAGGCTATCCATGACAATACAGAAACTCCCCGATTTCTTAGTGCCTTATCTGGACAGTTTTTAGTACTTTATACTCCAACACATTCTGTTCGGTGTGGGTCCTATAGGGAATTCTGGCTAAATATCGAATTGCCCGTTTAATGAAGAATAACTAATTTTCTGAGACTATGTTTGTATGTGAAGGGCCACACTAGATTGCAGTAAGTTAACATGGGTAGATTAAGGTGCAGTACAATGTTTTGCCTAACTGGGTGCAAATATATACCAGATAGCATTCCCATATATTGGCAATTTTGCTGGAGATATTTTTAATATGGGCTTTAACCATCCTTTCTGGTAGTCTCTCCTCATCTTATTCTAAACTAAAATCCTGCCTTTTCACTCGGGGTTGCTTAGCACTGGGAGCGATTCTGAAAGGCCTTTGTTGTGAGAAGCGCTTATAAATAGCCAAATACAATACAATACAATACAATAAGTCTAAGGATAATGACTTTCAACAAAATAATGACATATATGGGTTTAATACACCAAAGGCATGACAAAATCTGATCATTGATATCACAAATCTCTAGAATTATTTCTAAATTTTCCACGTTTTCGTAGAACAAACCGGCGGATAATATGTTCAAAAGGAAAAATACTCTTCAAGACGGCAAATTCCGCCATTGCTTCTGTACACGGGTAGTTACATGCGATACAACATCTGACTTGCAAATACCTTGCAAGAAAATGTCTTCCAAAAAAATAATGAAATTTATATGGGTTATACATACCAGACGAAAATGAAAAAGAATTTGTCACAGAGAAGACAAAACGGGTAAAAAAGTCTGAAATAAAATTGCTGATCTGTAAATAATATTTAAGAGAAGACAGACAGCAATAGAGCGTGTTAAATCCGAGCAAAGACTGCACGTCTTCATCGAAAAAAGAATCAAACGGTGGTAAAACCAAAACATTTGCAAATACTAATTCCTTCAAATCGTTCTCCAGATCAGATTTTTGCAGAATTCGTTCACATAAATTCAACACTTCATTGTATCGACGACACTTGTAAAGGTACAAAGCACGATAGCAGTCAACTGTGTTGCCCTGAATCCCAAAGTTTTTGCGAATCGCACTGTAAAATAAGGTCATATTTTCAAAAGCATATTCCGTTAGATTATGAGTTAGTTTCTCCATAGATTTCACAGGACTCATCCTCAAAGTCTCAGATGATATCAGTGGGTTCTTTCTCCTGTAAACACACTGTGTCACAGCTTTCAAACAACTGCTTGACTTCATCGAAATAGATAAGTTTCGTTTTGTTAAAACTGACAGAAATTGGTCAAAAGAAAATGTCGAAGTTGGCAGACCAAGGTTCAATTCTAATTGTTTGAATATTCTTTCGCAGGACTTTACTGTTAAATAGTAAGCGAACACATTTGGTGTAAGACGTAGATCGAGATAAATCTGCTTCTTACAAAAATGCATATTTTCACGAAAAGTATTGCATAGCAGATAAAATCCAACGATTCTAACAACGTCGTCAATAAAGAACAGGCAACCTGAATTCAATGTTTCACTTTCCACGTGGGTAGTGTGATCCATCAAGACTGATGAGCAGAGGTCTATTACTATTTGGTTTTCTGAGGATGCAGAATGGAGTGCAGCCAGGTAGACCAATGCTGCAGGTGCAATGCCGTTTGATTGAGAATCCTCACAATCCAAAGCCCCTCTAAGAAGCTCTTTCGATATATGAGACAATAATTGAAATTCTGAAGGGCTATTTAATCCAGTTAAATTTTCCATAAAATCCTGTGCCCGAAGAAATTGTAACTGACTTTTTCCGGCGGTGGAGGGTTCTGGAAAGATATGGTAGTGACACCTTACGATTTTAGGTTTAAAACAAATTCCTTTGATACATTCAACGAATGATTCGCAATTCCATGACATTTTCCCACAGCCTAAGCCATTGCTAGCATGCAAACTAAGCAGTGTTATGTCAAAGTACCTGAAACATGAAACGTTCTCAGGCATTGGTAGAACCGACATTGAGAAATGTTTTAGCAACATAAAGTTTCTGAATGAATGTATATCATCTAAACAGGAATCATGTCTATACGGTCTACTTGAATCAAGAAAATTGGTAATAGAGAACATAAACTCGTACTCAAACAAAATATTCAAGGAATTGATTATCTTATCTTCTCGATAGTCAATTAAGTATAGCATGCAATCCACAGGATTTGATTTGATTTTTGTTGTTCTTTCAACTTTGTCAATGATTGGCTGTATATAATTTTCCAAAAACCAAAGACAAAGTATGCCAGAATTGCAGAATTCAGTTAGTCGCCTTTCAATTTTGTCAAGGGTTGTAGAGCTCGAGGGTTGATGAAATAAGTTTACTTCAGGGATAAAATAGTTCGGAAAGTGTCTTCTTTTCAACCATTGCGAAAGTTTTTGTAACAACTCACAGCAGATTACTACAACGGATGAGGAATTCCACCATTCTGGCGACATCTCTTCACAAGTCCATAACATGAGCGTCTTTAAATGATACATACACAAGATCTCATCTTCCTTTGGACAATCTTTTTCTATCAATTCTCTCTTTGCGAAGAATCTGAGCAAATGATAGACAATCTGTTGTATTTGAGTCCAACTCTGAAGTAAAATTACCTCCGCAACTGAAAATGAAAATCTAAACTGTAGTTTGTCGTCTCTACAAGCACGATGCTGAACGCATACAACATGACAACCTTTCCGCACAACTTCGGAGATTGTTGCAATCTTTGGCCATCCGCAATCTCTAGGTCGTGCAGACCAACCTTGGGCTTCTTTAGGCCACTGAGGGCACCACACGCTATGGACGTCATCTTTTGGAATATCCATTGCATCAGTTTGACGCCTAATTGATGGACCAGCAGTGACAGTAGGACTAGGTGACCACGAAGCACTGGTGGCATCGAGATCAAAACTAATGTATTTATTTGGCAAAATAGAATAACTGAACGCATATTTTTTGAATTTCCAATTATAATTCAAATTTCCAAAAATTCGAAGTCGGACAAAACCTGGATAATCGCGGTATGGCTCAATCTTCAAGCATTCTATCATATCGTCTAATCGACTCACATCATTTGGCAACACTGGGAAGTCTTCTATGAAAGCCAATTCATTTGCTTTCCATAATAGCGTATCACGATCGTCGATTAATGTATTCACAGGTCGGATATAGAACTCCGCGCTGCTGCCACAATCCATGGCATACATTTTTGGCGCCGGGCTTGAGGTAGCGAAAATGCGATCAGAAACAGCATCGTACGACTTTGGAAGTAACTGGCATGTACCAACAATGAAGGCAGATGCAATTTCTTCCATCAATTCATCCGCATATTTCGTCATCCTAAAAGAAACAGTACTTCTTCCTGAATGACACCATCTTCATTCTAAATTCATTCGTCAGCATAATCGTTATTCTATTCAATTACTGTATTTATGTTTGCAAGTGATAAAGTAACAAGTGCTGTATACATGCATGCATGTATACATCCACGTATGTTTGTCTGTATGCATGTGTGTAGGCCTATGTATGCATATAAATATATAGCTATGCATTCATAAATGCATAAATGCACATGTCTATAGTTGTTCATTGTAATGCCTTTTAAATATCTCATAAAGGCGCTAAATGATGTCAGAGTATTCGGGCCAATAATTAAACTGTTTTCAGATGATTAGAAACGCTAGCATGAGTGAACTCCCGCAGGCACGCAGAACTAAATCGGTGGATTCCCATCTAAAAGCTATATATTAGCGTGTCAACTAGCTGACCACTTGGAGAGGAACAACCTCCTGCCTTCGTGCCAGTCAGGATTCATGAGGTTCCATTCAATGGAAACAATGCTGTCCGCCTCTTCTCTGACATCTACGGAGCAATCGATCGTTCAGAGCTCACGTTGCTGACACTTTTTGATGTCAGTGCCGCTTTTGATACTTCACACCATGACATCCTACTTAAGCGGTTTCATGTTACAGTTGGGCTGTGCGGGGTTTCCTTGAATCGCTCAGCTCCTTCCTTAGTGGGCGTACGCTTAGTGTGGTTCATACTTCATAGCCCTTCGAGGTCTAAATAGAACCCTACCCCGTAAGGTCTCCACCAGGTCTCTGTTCTTGGTCCTCTCCTGTATGTCACCTAATACCTCTGGGCTTTCCACACTTCTGGCAGAGAGCTCTTTGCGGATGATATACAGGCATATATCCACTGTCAACCCGCAAATACTGCTTTGGCTGTCGGGGAAAAGGGTCGCGCCCTGGACAGGTTGGAGACATGGATGTCGTCATAGGCTATCGCTTACGTCTAAATTCGGCAAGGACTAGGTTCATGTGACTACAGTGACTGGGTACTAGGCAGCATCTTGCCAAGCTTAACTTGGATGATTTGGCTATTAAATTCCTCACCTACAATATTTTAAGCTACAGCCCGTGACCTTGGTATCCTGTTGGAGCAGGAGCTTACCTTTCCACCAATCTGCATCGCATTAGGCGTGATTGTTATTACCAACTGCATCAGCTCAGTACTGATCGTGTCACTGGATATATGTTGGATGTTCTGCATTGGCTTCCTGTTCGACAGTGCATTGATGGTATAGAGTTGTGTCTCTGGTCTCCCGATGCCAACTTGGCCTTGAACCAGCCTACCTAATAGACCTCTGTCAGCCGGTATCGGGTGCCCAGGCCCCAGGGTAGTCTGAGAGGGGGTTCTGGTGCTCCCGTTTCCCCGCACAGCTATGCAGAACCGCCCTAGGGTTTGGAATAGCCCCTCGAGAGCTACGCCTGTCCCTAGATCATGTACAGATAATTCTTACATAATGGCCATTTGAAAACTTACCTTTTTGCCCGGGCTGGAGTTGGGAGCTTTTCTGAGTAGTTACCTTAAAGGGGCTCTATATACATTTTTCAATGAATGACTGAATGAATGAAGAATTCTTTGTCTACGCTTTACATCATATAATTCGAAATGTGTTCTTACTTTTACAGGTCTGGGTAATTTTCTTCGATTCGCACGGTTTTCCTGATATCACAGCAAACTCTAAGTCGTAGACAGAGATGTTTAGTAGATGAACTTCCGCAATTACAATACATTGACTAAGCCAGTCTTAACTGGTGTGGGATTGTTGTACTCGCAGAAAGATTCATGACGGTTTACTGATGACTCACTAGAGCAGCTGCGTGTCTTCCGTTACTTAAAACAAACACAATCATCAGTCGACGCTGTTAAACTACTGAATAATTCCGTAAAGCGGCTGTTCAAAGTGGTCCAATTATTATGAGGAAGCTTAAGCGGGAAAGTCCACATAATCATGGCAAGCTAATAGCACCGGGGGATGAAGGATAGGCCTACAGTGCGGAAATCTACTGGCGTCGTGAGTGTCGGTTAGAGTCAGGTTAGGCGTCGTGACTCACTCGTGAGGGTCGGTTAGGGTCAGGGTTGGGGTTAGTGTCGTCATTAGAAAACCTGGTACCGTCCGGCGTCCCGCAGCATGCCAAAAGATACTCTGAATAATCCTTCAGCCCACGATACTACAAGTATGCCTAATTATGAAGTTAAGTGGTTAGTTTTCACAGAACAAGGCCAAAATTGACATTGTGCGGAGGAAGGCAAAAGCGCCAGCAGCATCCCATTTACATTCCGAGTCAACCCAACGCGCCAAATATCCCGACAAGGATGCAAAAATTATCTCTTAAAATGTGTTCAAGCCCATTCTTTGATTTTTAAGACTCTTTGTGATTTTATCGCTTTGATGGGCTGAAAGTGTGTTCAAAGTCAAACTCAATGTATAATTTTTAAGACTCTCATTACGTAATGTGTTTGTGATTTTATGGCTTTAATATTGAGGATAACCGAATAGCATTGGAAATTTTTAGTTCTTCTGTGCACATTACTTCACATAGATATTAACGACTCTGATCTCATAACTACGCATGAGCTGAGCTCAGAAACTTCCTTGTTCTAAGCAAAACTGAACAGCTACTGCGCATGTGTACATGTCAATACGAATTAGCTGCCTAATTTACGAGCTTTTCAATTCTACACTTAGGCCTATGTGCAGAGATTTCTAAGACGGATGTAAAAATTTTCGTAAACTGAAGACTGTTAAAAAGGAGAAAGTTCCAAACATCTTCCTGAAATATGTCCCATCTGCGATTAACTAGCTCTAGTCATGAAAATATAATTTGTAATACTTGAAAAATTTCATAATTTATGTGAATTCCTATATAAACATTTAAATATCCATCCAATATGTGAAAGTGTCACTGTTCAGCTGGGTGTTTGCTGAGGCACTTTAACAAACATAATTTTTATAACTGGTCCACAAAACAGAGAAGGAACAGTCGCCAAAAATGGTGGTAGACCATGGAACTAGGGAATGCAAACCCGAGGCCTTTTTCGAACCCAGTGTAACCCGGGTTTGGACGGGTTTATAAATTTTACATGATAAGCATTATTACTGCACTATTTTTTCTTGCGATAAGAACAACGTCGTCGTATGCTGTTACAAAGTACAAAGTTCACCAACGGTCAAGAATTTGAATAAAAGAGAAAATTTTAGGAAAATCGCGATAGAAGTTGTTTACTATAGGTCTAAGCAGCGTTTTTTGTAGAAAAAAGGTCCGGAACTGAACAAATTCAGAACCATTTTGGAAGCTATTGGAATGGTTCCGAAGTGTTAACACTAGAAGCACCGAAGGGGTCAATCTGACCCCTTTTGGTTTTTAGCGGAACGCACCTCGGCCCCAGATATAGCCAGAGTCCTGTAATTTCATGACTTTTCCTAACTTCGTAGGGTATACCCTCTGCCAAAATTTGAACTCGGGGGATTCACAATTTCTGAGATTTTTGCTGTTCTACCTTTAAGTACCAAGGGGTCAATCTAACCCCTGTTTCAGTACTTGCATATCAGGCTTACGCATTTCTTGTTTTTATTCAATAATATTATATATCAAAGCTAATTACGTAATAAATGTGAGAAGAGAGGAGGTCTGGTGAGAGGAGAGGAGATCTGGTGAGAGGATAGGATCAGATCTGGTGAGAGAAGAGGAGATTTGATGAGAGGAGAGGCGATCTGATGAAAGGAAAGAAGATCTGGTCAGAGGAGAGAAGATCAGGTGAGAGGATAGGAGATCTGGTGAGAGGATAGGAGATCTGGTGATAAGATAGGAGAGTTTTCTGGTGAAAGGAGAGGAGATCTGATGAGAAGATAGAAGATCTGGCGAGAGGAGAGAAGATCTGGTGAGAGGGGAGATCTGGTGAGAGGATAAAAGATTTGGTGAGAAGATAGGGTGAGGTCTGGTGAGAGGATAAGAAATCTGGTGAGACGATAGAAGATTTGGCGAGAAGATAGGGTGAGATCTGGTGAGAGCATAGGAAATTTGGTGAGAGGATAGGAGATCTGGTGAGTGGATAGTAGATGTAGTGAGAGCGGAGGAGGTCTGGCGAGAGGATAGGAGATCTGGTGAGAGGAGAGGATCTCCTATTATTCCATTCCAACTTACTTATTACACTTGTTTATGCTCATATAATTTAATGTTAATAAAGTTGATAGTCAATTTAATTGAATTTACAATTGACTTTGCATTATAAATTATTTGGGGTCAAAATGACCCCCTTGGTGCTTCTAGGAAGTTCGATTTCTCGGTACTTCTACACTGTTAAAAATTGCAGTAAAATGAAGGGGAAATATCGTAATTTGTTACAGTTATTTACTGTAACGCTGATTCTACAGTCTTTTACTGTAAATTACGTAATTGCAGGCTCCCCTACCGATTATTCTCAATTTTTTTCATTCTGCCGTGAATTTACGGTATCTGACCATAGACTTATATGAAGCCAAGCGCAGGGCACCAGCTTACTCGAGAGCGCTGCGTCCAGTCTGAGGAATTTCCAAAGAGCAATCAAAAGGAGGTCCGAGACCGGTTTCGGAGACAGGCAGTGAGACAGATAATAAGATAAGAATAGAATCAATGTTAGGTAGAAAATACATTTAGATAGGCTACGTAAATATATAAGGTAATCGCCGCATTGGGACAAATCTCAACCACTGCTTGTACTCTGGCAGTGCCAGTCCCAAACCTGGATAAAAGATAAGGGCGACGCTAATGATCTTTATCACACAGTGTCGTAACACTGAAACTATGCTTTGAGACAAAAAGGAAGGGCTTGGAGACGATTTTTAAAATAAAACTCGCCATTATTATTTCAAATGAATTATTTCTATGAATTTACTATTGAGGAGATTATTGTTTCCATGGTTATTTTGGATATATGCTTTACTGTTTATTTTACCTGCTGCGTTTGAATTTGAAAATTGTCCACTCCGTTACCGTCACTCTCACAAAAGGTCGAAAATAACACTATAGAAATACGACTTCAAATCATAGTTTTTCAAAACTTTATGTGTTTCGTAAACAGCTTTTAAACGCCTTTCATTTAAGAAGTTTGTCATTAAATGAAACAGTACTTATTGTGGCTAAATGAATTATTTTCAGCTGTCACCTGAAATAATGTCCACTCCGTTACCGTACATAAATCTTTGCACTACTACTTACTTACCAACATCTGGGTCTGGTGCAAATTAGTCAGACCATTTATGACGTCTGTGCATTTGTATACTTCGTTTATATGCTGACTTTTCAAATAGATGCGGTAATAATTTGGTTTGAAAGATGTAATCTACGCATGATACGTTTAATAGGTGTCCACTCCGTTACCAAGAATTAATCTACAATGAAGATGCTCATGTAGTCAACAATTTTCAGGTTTCATCTCCTAAATGAACAAAATTGATATGTTGAAAAATGTGGTCTGAAACGTGGGCGATAAAAGTTTATTTCATGTTAGAGTTGAAAATGTCCACTCCGTTACCTGTCCACTCCGTTACCTCTTACACAAGAACGTATTGTATATTTTGGTAACGGCGTGGACATTTAAATGGTAACGGAGTGGACATTTCTTTAAAAAATATGTTTTATTACAACAATAGCTTCACAGATATGTTTTTACTCGTGTGTGTTAAGATAGAATTAATTTTCCTTTTATATATGTTCATAACTATACATGTGTGAAACATAACTACAAAGTTTTGTGGATTTATTTGTACAGTTAAAGTTGCGGTAACGGAGTGGACATTTCTTTTAGTACAAGACAATGCTGTACTGCATGTTACTGACTCATACTGAGTTGATATTGTGAGTTTACTAGAAATGTAGATAAGTGACACAATATAGTTCAGTGTAACATGTAGTTATTTGGCGTTGCTTTAGTTTTCATTCAAATTTATGGAAAAGCAAGTTTGGTAACGGAGTGGACATTGCTAATTTGGGTGTTGTCAAAATACTTCTAAAAACTGATGAAACTAGAATATTAGTGTGCAACAGAGCCCATATTTCTTAACTACATACACTACTGGACAACCTAGGATGAACAAATTATTAATTTTAAAGAACATTTTTTCTTGCATCTTCAAAAGTGAAATTGATCTAATAGCAGAAAATGACTCATATAAATGCATGCATACGTGTTAATATACAAACACAATAATGTACATAGGCTACATTCATACATGCATAGAGACTTATTATGTATACATGTACGTACATCGACACATAATATGTCTGCAAACATGCATGCGTGCATGTGTCTATGTATCTAGTATAGTCTAATAACGTAATAATAGCTTAATGACGATTAATTGCCATTGAAAGAGAAAGGAGGTCATCACATACACGCATCTGACTAAAGCAACATAAGAAGAAAAGTGAAAATCGTCAGCTGAAACAGACAGCCTGCAGGCAACATCCATGATAATTATAAATTTTCGTAATTAACTTTATCATTACAATTAAAAATTCACCTTGCGGACACACTGAAGGGTTGACTGTATAGACCTTGACAAGCGTGTCGTTAGTCCACACACTTTGCTCCTTGTGTTTTATTTACACAGCAAACACTGTTTTACTTTGTCTATAGCTCCAAGTGCAATTAGGTTTGCGTTGATAGAGTCCTGTTAATTACATTAGCCAAGACTAGCGGCTACACTTAATCACACTCTCTGTCTCTCTCTGCCTCTCTGTCTCTGTCTGTATGTCTCAATCTCTCTCTCGGCTAACGCATTCATCTAATTATTCTTCCAGGTTTCATTTTTCAAGTTATGCTTTATACATTTTGCAAGTTATGCTTTATACATATTACGTTAACTCAAATAATATGTTACTCAATAGTTTTTCATAATTACCGAAATATGTTCAAAAGTAAAATGTCCGAGCAGTATAATAGCGATAATTTTTAACGACGCTATGTCATACCAATGATGATTAACTTAATCCAATCTTGGAATTGTCACTGTCAGAATATGGGCAATGGCGGAGTTCTAATTGATAATTAATCTTGCTCTGTGGCAAGTTCTAGTATGTACCATGTTACTAAATACGGTACATTCTGTTCATCATGCAAATCACATTCCTTCCAATCCAGTACCATTTTTAAAGGTATTGAATTACAACGGATGGCTATGAAAATCAACTTTGTTGAGATTCGTTCAACACCTTTGCTTGTGACAACAATGTCAAATAAATTCTGCATATATAGGGGAAGGGCTTCGAATATGGACCCCCTAAGAAACTTTTACTATTTCATAGCACAGAAGCAATTGAACGTGTAGTTTATTTATTCCATGCATTACTTGGTATGAGTTGGTGCCAAATATGAAGAAATTATTCCTTAATCTGTACAAATAAATTTTTAACAAATTTTTTTCAAAATACGGAAAGTGGCTCATATTACACGACCGGGTGTGTAATATGAGCCACCAGTTTAAAGATGGAATTGCAATGTTTCCGTGCCGCAGACTAATATTAAAACATTAAAAAACGATTTCCTAAGATTAAACTTACTGGGATAACCATTAAGAAACAATTTGGCCTATGCCTAATGTAAACAACACTGAGAACCGGTTACATGGAAAAAATAGCCATAACGGCCTATTTCTACTGTCTGATTCCATAAAGATAGGGCCCATATTACACATTCGATCACAGGACCATATTACAAAAATGGTGTGCTTCTGGGAAATCTGTTATAGCGTGATCGACGAACATATTATAGATCAACAAAGTTGTGTTTTTATATAATAAAGAAATTGTCTATCTTCTGAAACATCAGGGCATACCAAAGATGAAATCCTAAACTATATAACACTTGTTGAAGTGCAAGTCTTATAAGCAACATGTCTCAAAACATAAACATTGATTTTTTCGGGCAGAAGTTATTAGTACAGGCACACATCCAGAACAGGAAGTTGAAATCAGTATACGAATGGTTTCCCACTGAAAGATCTCTCCGCAGACATGGTAGGTGGGAAATACAGTCGAGGCCCATATTACACAGTGGCCCATATTACAAGCCTTTCCCCTAGCCCATATTTACATAATATAGGCTATTTTATGTTGTGCATCTTTCTGCTTTACAATCGAGTTCTTGTTATAGCTATTATAAAGAGTTCAAAATATGTTCTTACAGAAAAGCAGTCAAAGAAAGCAGATGTCAACGGAAGTCTGAATTCTTCACATGCTTACGATGATATTGACGAACACGCACGGCAGAACCTCACCGATGACTCCATGAATTGCGACCAACCTGAAGCAACAACGTTGCCCATCTCCGGAGACAACGACGTTGATCTTGTGCAACAGGAACAACGTCCCTACACTAAACTATCCGCTAATCGTTCTCTACCCGTTCCACCCGCCTATACTCCTCTGGACCAGAGAGAACCAGCAACCAATGACACGCTCTACGAAGTAGAGGTTGATGCTGAAGTGAACTATGCGAATGAGAACTAAGCAATATTGATGGTGTCAGGTTGTCGTCTTTGTTGGATGCATATCTATATTATCACTCCATCCATTATCCACTGGATCTGCCTTTATCTTGACCTCAATCACTCTACTTCCATAACTTTCAGTTTTTGCTATGGACTTGGCAATCTTCTCTAGCAGGACAGCTAAGCCGTTTTGGCTCTATTCTAATCCTATGTGCATGATTCTAATTACATCAGTAATGAAGTCTCCCTCATCCTTCCTCCTTTTCTCCGCCAGACCCTAACACATTCAAGTTTGCTCTTCTCAGCTGCACAATAAGGTTTGCTAACGACACGCTCTACGAAGTAGAGGTTGATGCTGAAGTGGACAATGTAAATGAGAACTAAGCAATATTTATGCTGTCAGGTTGGAATTGGAGTCCGTTGGTTGGGTTCTACGTGTGTACGTGTGTACGTGGGCCCCACAGTTGTGATTCTTATAACATTTTATTTACTGTTTTCATTACTTATAATATTTTTGTTGTTAATGGCATGTACTATCAGTTAACTTAGCACGAAGAGCTCCTTTGGTTATTGGAGAGCGATAATTATGTAATTAACCTAAAAATATATATTGAACTATTATTGAATGGAGGCTATGTTCTGCAACTATACCGATTACATTGACCGACTAAAGAATGCCAGTAGCCATAAATTACTATCTGAAGGTTGTATTCAGGAATCATTTGAAAAAGCTGCATTTGCCTGCAATTATATTTGCATTAAATTTTCTTTAGTTTCACCACGTAACATTTCAATTGGACCGCGAAAGAGTCATTACAGACCCAGTGAGATCTATACATAGCCTACCTCTATCGATATAATGTAATGTAATGTATGTAATGTTACAAGACATTTATAAAGCGCCACTTAAGAGTCTCAGAAGCGCTCAACACGTGGCCATCAAACACCTGAAACAGTGCGTCTTTAAGATTTTAGAGAAAACCATATAGCTGCGTGCAGCACGCACAGACGGCGGAAGAGCGTTCCAGATCCGTGGCGCTGCAATCGAGAAGTCCCGACGAGCACAGGTGGTGGTTCGAAACGAAGGAACCATCAAGTCATTTCGCGAGGCAGACCGGAGAGCCCGCCAACCAGTGTGAGTGCCAACTGGAAGGCACAGTTCAGCAATGTAGTCCGGAGCAGTACCAGTCGTAGCCTTCCAAACTAGAGTAGTAATTTTGATTTGCACACGATCAGCAACTGGAAGCCAGTGGAGCTCACGTCGCATGTAGTCGGATATGCGTGAATATTTCGGTAGATCAGCCAAAAGTCTGGCTGCTGCATTCTGAACGAGCTGAAGTTGATAAAGACGGAACTCAGGGAGGTCCAGGAGGACCCCATTACAGTAGTCAAGACGTGTGAGGACGAAAGTGTGTATTAGCACAGCCGCAGCGCTTAGCGACAACGTTCTCCGTATATATATAGCAATGACGTCATACCTAAAACCCAGAGGGCATAATAATGTAGGTCTACAGTACTCATAGATGCAATACAGACACTAAACTTGAAATAACTTAGTCTTCCGAACAACATGAACATAAGTAAAAATGAAATAATTTGCCTATATGTATAATTATAATAAACAAAAAAGAGGGCATAACAGACAATATTTATCCAATCGTATTAATGTTTAGCACACTTCAGTAAAACATAGCCTAATCATGAAGAGATTGAAAGTAATTACAATCATTGAGGTATGTAATCCTAGAATCACACCGCGCTATAATTCATGTTTTGCTGCTGCAGATCTTTCACTGTACAGTACGTAGTTTGTTACCTGTTCCTTTTCAACCAATATGCAGGTTGGATAAAAGATTCAATATTGCTTTACATTTAGATAATTATGTCTTGCACTACATCGCATACGCACATGAGACCTCTTTTCACTTTCGCAGTGGAAAATAGCAAACTGAAAACAAGAAGCGTTTAAAATTTCAGACTACGAAAGGCTTTGATACGAGTGGTTCAATTCGCCATTAGTAGTCTTTTGGCTGTGGTCTTGGAGTTTCCAGTTAACAAAGTGGTCAACCTGTGCACTTGCCTTGATTTACACTTTTACGACAATAGTGTACTAAAATCGCCTGGGAACTAAATCAGCTCGTTGTTAAAGTGTTAAACAAAGACTGCATATTAAATAAACATTGCATATTAAATAAACATCACATATTAAATAAGCATTACATGCCGCTGTCGAAAGTTAATTCTTTTAAGAATTATGATACGAACTCCGGTGGACAGTTTTGAGTATTGCAAAGCAGCTGCAGTCGTAAATTTAAAAAAATGGTCGACGCTTACTACAAAGGATTTCAACCGCTCGCGACATTGAAACTTGAGGGTGGAAATCTGGAAGAATCCTGGAAGGCATGGTATGGTAACAGAAATTTGACGAAAAAAAGACTCTCATACGAACCAGGGAAGATCCACTCCTTGGTAGACAACCAATGTAGAACGTTACAGCGCAGGGGGCCCGATAGCGAATTGGATAGCACACTGGCATAGAGAGCGAGAGGTACCGAGATCGAGCTCCGTAGGCGGACATGCTTTGTAGGCTGCTATTAGCGCCGTGTATTGCAGGCAGCCTGTTCTGTTAGTAGTTAAGATTTATGTCTTCTGTCATTTGTGTTCTTGTGAATTGTTTCAATTGCATAACTGTACACTGTAACCGGTTGCGGTTTGTCAACCGATTGTTTCAATAAAGAATATTATTATCAAGGACAAGGAGACGTGGAGATGGCAGTTTCAGCCCCAGATTCTCCATCAATCATCAGATCATCTGATAATCAGCCGGCGAAGGAAATGATTGGGGTCGTGCCATCGTGGTTTGCACCCCAGCTTCTTCTTTTGACACCCCTGCTTCTTGCCTTTCACCGAAACCGGGGTCGATTTGAACCCCTCAAATTCATTAACCACAGTCCTACACCAAACGACTCCAACATAATAATAATTATAATTACTGTCTCCAGTACTACCAATAGGCCTCATGTAGGTTGATAGCGTAATACACTTTTTAAGGAATGGGGTTATCTTTTTAGACAATACAGCAACTTGCTCCTTCTCGGCTTGTGCCTGCTTTCGTCACTAGTCTTGGTTGTATGACAGACTTATTGACAGCCATTCTAATTTCGATGCATTGAGCATTTTCAGGGATTTTGCGTGATTTAGTCTCGCCGGCATCGTTGTTTTTTCATGAAAAATGAAGCGAGATACCAGTCAACAAACGATTTCAAGTTTCTTTAAACGTCCTAACACCAGGAGGTAAGTGTCTGTAGCATAATCTAGAATTAATAAGACCCATGAAAGCGGAAAGTGTAAGATATGAAAGACATTAGCGATTGGCATTCTCTGGTTTGGTTCCTGTGACCCACCAGTCAGCTTCGTTTTCAGTTAACAACGTCATCTCATTCAATGCTCTTAACTTGATTAAATAAACATTACAGATTAAGCAAACATTACAAGGATACCTCAGATCTGCCCACCGTTTTCGTAATGGCCTAAGCTCAACAACTAAGCTAAATATTTGCATATTTAGGCCCAGAATGCTATACCCGTTTATGCAAATCATAGCACGCGTCGGAGTTGTGGACTGCCTCACGCCGTAATTAGTGCATTTATAATTATTTACACACTGATACAAGTGATGCATCGTGGTTCTGCTATCTAGGCCTGCATTGGAGTTTAGCATACGTCAGTAATAACATATAGCAAAAAAGATTAACTAATTTACAACCAAAATAGGTCAGAAAGAATATCGCACCGCGATATCCATGCTTTGCTGTTGTTAAAGACTTCTCACTTTACATTGTTTGTGACCTGTTAATTTCTATTGTATATGCCCCGGTTGGATTAAAGATTCAATATTGCTACGCACAGAAATATGCCTTGCATTCTAACAAAAATGTATATCAAATGTAGGCTACATATTCACATACGAGCTCTTTTCTCTCCCGCATGGGAAAATCTCAAACTGTAAACTGAAAACAATAACATTTCAAACACTTGTAGGCCTGATCTACTGGTAGCGGATGTAAGAGACTTAACAATACTTTGATTGATGAAACATTTTTATATCTCAGATTCAGAGTGGCGTGTTTTCGAGTGACTCAGTATATTAATTATTTACTAGGGTATAGGCCTACAAAGCCCTAAATGTATGATCGGCCTATGATTGGTCCAACCACCGTTATCTCTAAGAATTATTGGCCTAAGCTCAAAAACCACGTCATGTAATTATTTGTATGTTTAGAATGTTATCGCAGTTTGTGCAGATCATAGTAGGCTACTAGTAGGAGTTGCGAACTGCCTCACTCCGTAATTATTACATTTATATTTACTAACTAATACGAGTGATTAAGCTAAAATGTCTATTTAGACGTCGAATAAATAGCGATGAAAATCCCGATTGCAGTTATCCTTTACTTCTTTTCTGGTTAGTAGCAACGTTGTATTGAACCACAGATTGTGTCAGTGTCGCCTCTATGCGATTGCGCGCGTTAAAACTTTCATAATGATAGCAAAAGTAATGACAAAATTAGTAATAATTAAGATGATGATGATAATATGACTACAAAATAATAATAATTTAAAAAATTTAATTATAATAATAATAACAATGATATAAAAAAATCACCATCACAGAAAAATTGCATAAAAAAATGTGATTTCTTAATTCGCTAAGGATAATAATAATATTATTAATAATGATGATGATATTATCACTATTATTACTACTACTCGGGTAAAAAGATGATGATGATGAAGATGATGATGATGATTATGATGATGATGATGATGATGATGATGACGATGACGATGACGATGATGATGATGATGATGATGATGATGATGATAATAATAATAATAATAATAATAATAATAATAATAATAATAATAATAATAATAATAATAATAATAATAATAATAATAATAATAATAATAATTACAGTAAAACTAATTATAAATATAATTATTACTAATACTCGGGTAAAAAAAGATGATGATAATGAAGATGTACATTATTATTATAATAATAATAATAATTATAATTATTATTATACTATACTATTTACTATATTTACTATTTACTATATAATTATTATTATTATTATTATTATTATTTATTATATTTATCAATTTTTCCTAGTGTTAAAATCACTATTATTAAATTGCAAAAATTATTTTACTATTATTACTACAACTTATAAATTTTTTCATAAAGCCAACAAACTCAAACACACACTAAGTAAATTGACTTCAGTACTGTTAATGAATCGTCGTTCAGTCTTATTTCCAGTAGTAGCGTAGGCTACGTATAGGGTAATGAAGGCTCTTTTCATCTGGAAAAAATGTTTCACGTTCAAGTTAGAACGAAATATAAGGATGAACAGTATCGCTATCCTAGTATTATTGATTTGCTGACCATACAGTTTCTATATTTCTTTCCACAATAGGTTATTATTTCTTAGTACAGTGTCTGTGTACGTTCATTGCCATAAACTGCAGTCGTATTGTAAGCAACTCGCTGACATAAGGTGCTGACGTAGGCAAGGGTTTCATAGAATTCATCCAGCAGGTGGCTTCAGATAGAAATATAACAGATCACGCTGAAACGAATTATTAGTGGATCGTTTAGAGAAAAGTTCACCATTATATCACTGAAAAGTTGAAATACGGAAGTACTATGAAAGAGAAGAACTGTACACAGCGACACTATGCAGTAGTTGACTAGACTTCATTTTCAGTTAGTTGTGATATTGATCAAACTGTCGTCAATTCAACTAAGCAGCTAGTGTTTCTGTATCCTTAATCAAGTGCAGCAGTTGAGGTCATGAAGATAAGGGACCGTCCATAAAGTACGTGGCGCTATTTTTGACCATTTTACCCCCCCCCCCCCTGTCACAAACTGTCACAAAAGCAGACGATGTACTGTTTAAGGCTATATTAACAGATTCGGAGCATGTACTAAGACGTCTTTGCCCCGCACACCGAGCAACCCAGTACAATTTGCGCACTCGTCCACATCCATATGTCCTCCCAGATAAAGACGATAAAAACTTCATTCCACGCATGATGTTTAAAAACATTTATTAGAGAGTCCCAAATCTAGACAATTAAGCCAAGCTTATCTACCTGAGCCAGAATGACTCTTTTAGCTTAATTAGGCCTACGTTTCACTCAAGCCGACTAACGATGAAGAACCTTGTAACTAGCTGCGTTATGACAGCCAGAGTTGATTAATAAACGAAAATACAATACAATAACATAGAAATAATAATACTTCCGAAAGCAAGGCTAATACATAAACAAGGCTTCGCAACAGCATTATTACTAGCGCTCCTAGCGAGAGGAATCGTGAAAAACACATTCAGGAGATATGCATTTCATGCTATTTTGACATAAAACTAATTAAAATGTTTCAGAAAATTTTTGAAAATTATTTTTAAAGCTATGAAATTCTACTAAAAAATAAAAAATTAATTATAAATAAAATTTAAAAAAATAAATGTGTGACGTCACACATGGCCTGACCCCCTCCCCCTGTCACAAACTGTCACACTTTCTTAAACCCCCCTCCCCCTGGAGCGTGACGTACTTTATGGACGGCCCCTAAGCACATGACACAGTCTCCGACTTCTATATAATTGTAATTGTGTTTGCAACTGCAAAATCTATATAGCATAGCTTCAAAAGTAAACTAAACAGAGGCTATTTGCATGCGCTCCAGGCTACGCTATTATGATTTCAGCGTAATCAGTTACAGAAATATAACCAGTAAGCGAAGCAGTAGGCCTATACAGAACACTAGAAGAGTGACGGGCTATGCACACACGTGGATCCCAACCAAGTTATTGGTATCTGTGGTTGACAAATAGCATAATTTTATGTGGACCAACCTGCTCTGATAGTGATTTACGTTGAGTGCTTGGTAAATTTAGCACGTCTGATACCGTGTTCTCGTGAGTTGTTGCAAAGGACTTCGTTAAATTCAATTCAATTCAATATTATTTATTGTTTCCAGAACCAAAACAAAATAAATAACATAAAACGACAGCAAATCAAGTTTCACACACAAGGGCAGATTATTAGAGAAGTTTATCTATGAAGAGATGGTATAAGGGAGCAAAGGGCACACCCGAAGGGACAAGTACCGCCGAATAGGGGCCTAATTGCATTGAATGTATGGCAAAACTTGCAAGTTATTTTCGATAACTAAATGGACGGTAGGGGAATTCCATCCCAATGTCATTAAGATGAACACTTCCGATCACATAAAGGCATATATTTCCTTTAACGGATCATCGTATGTTTGCCATGCAAATTATATTAGATTAGGTGTTCGAATCCTAAAGCCTGAAGTGACTACATTAGATCTCTAGTGGGTTCATTGGGGTATTTCCTCTCCTCACGATGCAGGGGATTGCAAACCCGGGTTACCCGAACCCGGGTTACCCGGGTTACCCGCTTTTTTTGAACGCGATTGAAACCCGGGTTCGACGGGTTTGAAAATCGTAACTTTCACCGGGTGTGAAACTCACAAATGCAGAGTAATGGAAATATAACAATAATTATAGTGGTTGATAACGGGGTTTACGTAATACAACTTCTAACTACTTATTTATCGTCATTCCATATCTTTATTGGTGACTTCGTATGAGTGCAGCTTCCCATTTCACACGACCAGTGACTATAGTGGTTGAGTTCGTTACACTGTTAGAAATTCTGCCGTAAAATTACGGTCAAATCCTGGCAGCTTTGAACAACGTCAATAACCGTAAAATAACGGTGGACCGTAATTTATGCTAGACCGTAAAACTTACGTTCATATGCCCGTAAAAGTTTACGGTCAGCGACTGTATTTTGAATATATTTCACCGTAATTTCTACGGTCATGTCACGTAATTTTAATGCTTTTGAATGTTTTCCACCGTCATTTCTACGGTCATGTCTCGTAGTTTTAATGTTTGTGAATGTTTTTAACCGTAATTTCTACGGTCATGCCTCGTATTTTTAATGTTTTTGAATGTTTTTCACTGTAATTTCTACTGTCATGTCTCGTATTTTTAATGTGCTTCACCGTAATTTCTACTGTCATATCTCGTATTTTTAATGTATTTCACCGCAATTTCTACGGTCATACCTCGTATTTCTACAGCGCTGGAACGTATTTCGCCGTAATTTCTACGGTCATGCCTCGTATTTTTAATGTTTCTGAATGTGCTTCACCGTATTTTCTACTGTCACGTCTCGTATTTTTAATGTATTTCACCGCAAATTCTACGGTGATCTCTCGTATTTTTAATGTTTTGGATAGAATTTCACCGTAATATCCACTATCATGCCTCGCATTTTTATGCTTTGAAACATTCGCAAAGTAGGAACTTTGGCTCATAAAAACAAGGTTGGTGGTTAAAATCTCCTCAATAGGTGAATGTCATTAATCTCTTCCATGCTCTGACTTCACATTAGGAAACCATAAATTTGGAAACTATTCAGGGGCCTTGACTATCCAAGAACAAATCATTATTGAAGGCAATATACTGTTATTTATTACCTAAAACAAGCTCTTTATTAAAACAAAAATGAAATCACTATCCAGTTCAAAATATTAATTTACAAAACAACATTTTAAAGTAAGCAAACACTTTAAAATCTGACTATAACTGCACAAACACTTTACAAACAATCCCATGCACAAAAAACCAAAATTTTCATCTTATTGTTTAAAAGAAATACTAATATACAGAACTTAAACAAAAACCTTTCAAAACTTCAATTCCTGTAGATAAACTACAGGAAATTGTGAGATATAGGGTAGAGCGACCGTTCTGAGCAATGACAAAAATTTTAAAATGATAAAAAAACTTAATTCTCAAAATGATTACGTAACTTAAGTTCTTTAAATGAAACAATGCTTCCCTTCACAATTTGTCCACAAACCTGACCAGAAATAAAATACTCGGTTGTCGCTAAAATTAAACTGTTTGATAGAAAATAAAATTCCATAGCACACAAGACAAAATTTTTGAACTCTTCAGTTTGAACGCGGTCAAAAACTCTCAAAATGGTAAAAGAAAAATGAACTCTCAATTTGATAAAAAGAATTTATGCCTTTAAATGAAAACTATGCAGAGCTCCTTTAAAATCTCAATTGCTGAAAGCATATTTAAAAATAATAATCCAATTTTTTAAATGTTAATTTATTTAAATGGCATTTATAAGGTAAACGATAACTTCGAAATCACCTATTAGTTATAGCAACCGCTCTCAACAATGACAAAACTCTCAAGATGATGAGGTCTTTTGGCTATTTAAATGAAAATTATTCAAAGCTCCTTCGCTAACATCAAACTGTTTACTAGAAATAAGCCCACAAAACAAAAGTTTTTAAATCTTCTGTCGTAATACTGTTCAACATAAAAGCTAACATGCATAACGTTTCCAATAGTAGTCAAATCCTTCAGAAATCATAATCATCTCTAAATAGACTATATGAAGCACATGATAAAGATGCCAATTTCTAAGCACAAACGTAATAACTCAAGTCATTACACTACGGAACATTGTCAGCAACTGGTTAGAGCTCTAAACGCGGACAAAACTCTGAGTAGGATAAAAAAAGACTCAACTCTCAAAATGATAAAGCAACTTAAGTCTTTAGGCTCTCTAAACGAAAACTATGCAAACCTTTTTTAAAATCTCAAATCTGAAAACAAATTTAATAACAGTAGTAATCCAATTTTAAAAAGAAATATTTGCAGAACCAGTATTTTCAGGGTAACTTTGAAACCAGGTATTGGTTAGAACAACCGCTCTGAACAATGACTAAACTCTCATAATGATAAAAAAAACTTCACTCTCAAAATGATAAAAAAAACTTCAGTCTGTAGGCTCTTTAAAAAAAATCTACGCAAAGCTCCTTCCATAAAATCAAACTGTTTACTAGAAAATAAAATTTCCAAGATCACAAGACAAACGTTTTGTCTTCTGTCATAACACTGTTCAACATAAAAGCTAAAATACATAACGTTTCCAAAAGTAAACAAAACCTTCACAAATCATAATCTTCTACATAATAGTTAGAAGCACATGATAAATATGTCAATTTCTGAGCACAAATTTAAAAACTCAAGTCATCACACTGCGGAACATTGTCAGCAATTGGTTAGAGCTCTGAACGCGGACAAAAACTCTGAGAATAATAAAAAACAACTCTCAAAATGATAAAGCAGCTTTAGTCTTTAGGCTTTCTAAACGAAAACCATGCAAAGCTCCTTTAAAATCTCAAATCTGAAAACAATTTCATAATAACAATAATACAGTTTTTTAAATTTACAAAAACGGCATTTTGAAGGTAAATGATAACTTTGAAATAATCTATTGGTTAGAACAACCGCTCTGAAAAAAAATGAAAACACTCAGAATGATTTAACACTTCGGTCTTTACGCTCTTTAAATGAAACTATGCAAACCTTTTTCAAAACTGAAGTACTTAACAAAAATGAAATACTGGGTTGTCATCAAAAATTAAACTGTTTACTAGAAAATAAAATTCCCAAGCACACAAGACAAAAGTTTTGAACTTTTCTGTCATTATACTGTTAAAAATTAAAAAATCTAAAATACACAATGTCTCCGAAAGAAAACAAATCCTTCAAAATTTACAATTTTCTGTAGGTAAACTATATGAATATGATAAAAAAGAAACATTTCTGAACAAAATCTTAACAACTCAAGTCATTACACTGCGGCACAATGTCTTGGTAACCGTTTCAGAGAATACACGACATCAACGCAGTCAGCATGCGTATTGTGCCATCCCTGAGTTACTGTCTGGGAACCTTTAGCAAGTCTTTGACTCAAAATTGCTCCAATGCCATCGAATTATGTTATGATTGAGACGCTTAACTAATGTGGGACGAACGAGAAACTGAATACATCTGCCAGAATTTGTAAATCATAATACAGCGTTTCAACGCTTTGGCGATACAGGTTTCCTTGTCCGGTCCCGCAAATCCGTCCAAGAATGCTGCAATATTGTCATTGACAACAACTTGATCGACTGACAGCCTGCATCGTTTTGTAGTGCAACAAGATGACCCTGAAAGTAAAACATGACACATTTTCTGTACACTGCCGTCTTAGTTTTCAACACAATATCTTCTCATCGCCATGCTTATGGGCATATCTTTGGCTTAACGCCACTCAACGTATCCAATAAAAATCTCTGCAAGTTCGCACATGCCTGAATAAATGTGTTAGAATAATGATGATGATGATGATAATGATGATGATGATGATGATAATAATTACAATAATAACAATAATAAGAAGAAGAACACTAATAACAACAACAGCAATAACAAGAATAACAATAACAACAGCAACAAGAATATTATTAAATGTGTTAAGATAAGTTGTTGACAAATAATTGCATGACGCACTCAGTACCGGATTTAGACTTCGCAACGCCCTAAGCTAAACTTGGAGGATTTAGACTTTGCAAGGCCCTAAGCTAAACTTGCAGGCCCCCTGTTAAAGAATTACATTACTGATTACATATTTATCATTTTGGTTGGCTTGATCTCTGTCACAGATTGTAACACAGTATACCTTGGAAACGATACTTAGAATAATATTGAAATCAATTTAATAATAAAGCCAATTTTAAAGTTCACATAAAAAGTGGTGCACAAGCGGTTAATATGTATGTATGTATGTATGTATGTATGTATGTATGTATGTATGTATGAGCACATGTTATAGCGCCCCTTCAAGATTACTTTTCAGAGGCGCTCCCGACTACAGTGCGGACACTGAATCGCTATCTAAACAATGTTGTTATTACATTACATTTCAAAGAGCTGGTAATTGAAATCATCCGATAAATCCATGATAAAGCTAAGTATTGGCAAGCTGGTTCCTTTCACTTAGCTCAAGTGTTTCACAAACACAGCAGGCCTTTGACAGTGATAACAATGTCTTTTGGACAGTAAATTAAGATAAATAACAAAAGTATCTCACCACAAAATAGCACGGTGTTGCAAGTTCATCCTGCGCCTCTGAAGAAGTAGCAGTTTCTTAAAGAAATAGCAACAGAAATTAATACAGAAACAAGAATTACCACTTTAATTAAACAAAATATCGGTCACCTTTAGCAGTATTACAGTTTTCTTTGTGGTCAAAGCACACAAACCTAATAATTCTCCTCTAAGTGGAGAAGGAGCTAGTCTGTAAGACCGCTTCTGTCAAAAAACATTGCAAGAATCAGTTGACACAATCGATAGGACAGCTGCCAGCAGTGTCAAGAAACGGTCTCGCTGTCATCTCTGCATTGCCTTAGTACACTAATTGACCTTTTTTGACAGTCAGTTGCAATTTATACAATAGAATACAACAGCTATCTGGTAATGTCCTCCGTACAAAGTTCGAAAGCTCCTTCAAAGATTAAAAGTCATGAGCAGACTGGAGGAGGTACGTTTTGAGATTAGCATGAAAGACAGTTTCAGTAGATGAGTCGCAAACATGAAGTAGCAAGTTTCAGATGATGGAACTTTCAACTCTGAATGATCGCCGGCCAACATTATGCACAGTATTGCCATCGGTATATGCTAAATTTATTATAAAACACAGTAAGCCATAAATTCCCTGTAACTAACCATTACAATTCCAATTCTGCAGGCGTCGTCTTTCTTTTATAAGTGGCCACACCTGAAATAGATCTTTTACTTGAACAAGTGTAAGATCGTCGACACTTTCCACTCCAATGGCAGTCAGACGTCGCAAAACTGTTTGCAATACATTCAATGCCAAACGAACTCTTCTAATTCCATGTTTTACAAATCTAGAACTGCATGATGCAACACGATAACTTTCTTGTCAAATTTATCATAGGCTGGAAGTGAATAGTAATCAAGTACATTTTGCAAATTTAGGCACTCAATTTGGCATAGGTTTTTCTCCAGAATATACATATGCAATCTAACATCATGCTCTGACTTATAATTTTCTACTAAAACATGAACATAATTATTATAAGAAACAATGAAAAACAGAATTTGGCCAAATATAATACCATATTCACAGTGCCTTACAGGAATATACAGACCTTCAGAATATTCAATTCCTTTCATAGTTATCTTATTATACACCATACAATTTTCCAAATTTAGTTTGCATGCCAGAATAGCTGATTGAATTTGTTGACTGTACAATTTCAGCAAAACTGGATGACCATTTTGACACTGCAGGATCGGTGGGAAGATGTCGCCTTCACTATGAAAAGCTTGCAGCAATTGGTGTTTTTGAGCAAGTAATTTTGGTACATTTTTGAAATTCTGTGCAGATCTTGCGCATTGCTTGAAGTATGAATGCTTCGATTCGAAGCGCATTGTCCACACCCGAATTAGTGGACCAAACTGAAGTATAAGAGTAGGGTAATGTGCAAGGTAGTGGTGCTTTGGTTTTAATTTGTGATCTGGAAACAAACGTTTCCTACTGTCTAAATATTCCTCGATAAGGCACTGCAAATACGCTACTATGCCAAAGCTAACCCTGGGTGCACAAACAATTTCTACAATTTCTCGCAATAATGTACAAAGACGCCAAACGTCATCTTCCAGGTCAACAATTCTATGGCCTATAACAAGAGGAAGAATGCGTAACAAACACCAATTCTGAATTGCATGACCACTCAGACGATCTGCATTTACTTTAATGCTGGGAGGTTTATTTCCTGAATCAGTACCGAGACACTTGAAAATTGATAACAGACGATTAAATTGTTCATGTGTAAACCAGTGCTTACTCTTGAAATATTTGAAATACAAAGCTAAGTCTAGTGATACCACACCTTCAAACAAATCATGACCAAGACAAGGTGGAAGACCAGGATGGCACACATGGAAATGATTTAATTTGTTAAACAAAGATGCAAATTTTATTCCTCGGGATTGAAAGAGGCCAAGATCAGACTTGAGAGCATCCGTGTCATAATTTGCTTTATTTCTTGGCTGGCCAGTTTTATAAGCACGACCATTAACAAACTGTTCCCTTTCCAAAAGACAAAATCTACAAAAGTGAGCAGTGGTACTAAAGTTTTCTGTAAACCCCCCTATCATATGCGACCCCAAATTGTCACCAGTAATAGAAACAATGCTTCCCTTCACAATTTGTCCACAAATTTCAATGCCATCATTTTCCAAGTGCATTATGTCTGCAATTAATCGACTAAATATTTTTTCCTGTCCAAATGTTTTTACATCTTTTTCTGTACATAGTAACACTAACTGAATGTGATCAAGGTTTGATCTGTGGTGAGGCATAATATCAGCTAAGCTGTAGTAAACTGCTAGGATTTTATGCTTGGATTTTGCAGACCCTAAAGGATTGACCAACTCGAAAGAATCTTGATACAGAATTATTTTTAAGGCATTAGGGTTCTCAGTATAAAATGTATTCGATTTGAACACAGACCCATCTGTAATATCTTCAAAGATGGTGTCAGCATTTGTTGAAGTTGAAAACTGCCTCTGTAGCCACTGTTCTTGAACAGACTTAAATGTAAACAGATTTTGTAAGCTCTTCTCAAGGGGCACATACTGGTAATATCTCAACTGACGAAAATCATTGCGTCCAATATAAACATCTACGGGGCTGACAAAATGAAAGGTATTTCTGAAGTATTGTAGCCTTGTAAAATTGCTTCTCAAAGTACCTTCTGTAAATGTGGATTTCATTAGATCTCTGTCAAATTCATTCACCAATTCTCTTGTTTGATCACCCGATAACCCATATGCTTGCAATTTTGTCATTATTCTGGATTCTATACATTTCTGGCTACTGCTATGAATATTTAGAAAGTCCTCAATAACATTTTTAATCTTAGTTTCCGACAACAAGTATTTGGCTTGTAGTTTTAAGACAAATAATGCAGTATTGCGAACAAAAGTTGACTCATTGACCTCATCAGTACAAACATCATTATCGTCTTCAGTAAGTTCACCGTCACAGAATGTTTCCAAAATTGTTTCTCCATTACTTTCAATAGTTAAAGAATCATCTATCAAAAACGAAAATTCTCTGTCTTTGTGATTTCTTGATAAATGTGCTGAAAACGAGGACTTATTTTTATATGCTTTAGTGCATTTTTTGAATGGACACTGGATTGTCTGTCCTTTATGAATGTGCTCTTTCAAGTGTGACAAATGGCTTTGTATAGTACTTGAAGAAATGCCACACAACGGCAGTGTGCAGTTCAGCCTAACAGTACTGCAGTCAAATGGTTTGCGTCTTTTAATGTTATGATTACGCATTACGTGCATTCTCAAAGCGTTGTAAGTCACAAGAACGCTATGGCATCCTGCAAGAGAACACTTGAACGAAACGTTACTAGCATTAGAATGGGAGCGACAATGTGCTAACCAGACCACTGCGGAAGAAAATGTACGCTCACAAACTGAGCAAATTAGGGTTCCCATAATGATCGCTCTAATCACTATCAAATACCTTGAAACATTAATTTCTACACACGTGATCAGTAGCAGATGTTAGATTGCAATAGTATTATTTCAAATTTTTTTAAGAATCATGAAGTATAAGAATGTTGTAATTTTTGGAGAAAATTTCAAAACTGACTCAAACGTGACTGTGGTGAAGAAGTTTGGAAACCTTCCTAAAACAAACACAAACATTGTTTAATTAATTCAATGAGTTCAAGATTACTTGATATAGTACTAACATATGGGGCTAGCGGGAATCAAGGTTTCGAACCCGTGTCCTTGTGATCTTCGTGCCAGCGAGTTACCATTCAAACATCTCCCGCCCTAATGTATGTATGTATACAGTATATGCATACATATATGCAACACACTGGATGAGGAACTTGGTTTCTCTATGCACATCAATCAGCTCACTCGAGGCTGCTACTACCAACTACGTCAGCTACGGGTTATCTCTCGCTCCCTATCCCAGGATGCTGCTGCTACCCTTGTCCACGCATTTGTACCCAGCCGCTTGGACTTCTGTTCCTCTATACTGGTTGGTCCGCCTCTTGTATTGATAGCCCGACTAGACCGGGTTCTTCGCTCTGCAGCCCAGCTAATTGGGCGAATCCATAAATTTGCCTCCATTTCGGCTTAGCCTACATGCATGGCACCCTACGCTGGCTCCCTGTCTCGCAGCGCGTCGAGTACCGAATCGCTGCGCTGGTTTGGCGCTGCCTCCTTGGCTATGCTCCGACCTATCTACGTGAGCTCTGTTGTCCTGTATCCGATGTGCTGGCTCGCAGAGACATTCGCTCTGCTTCTAGCGGGGAGCTTTTGGTCCCTCGTGCTAGAACCTCAACCTGTCAGCGTCGTGCTTTCTCAGTTGTAGGTCCTTCTATCTGGAATGGTCTCCCGTTTGAGATTACGCCTGTTATCTAGAGATAATTCATCTACGTTCTACAGGCTCCTTAAGACTTACTTGTATCACCGTGGCTGGATTGGGAGCGCCTCTGAGTAGGCTTCTTGAAGGGGCGCTATATAAATTCATGAAATGAATGAATGAATGAACACATACGTATATACATACATGCAAACATACGTATACACATGTACATGCATACATTCACACATAAATTTATTAAATACATCATGAGAAGCGCTCTATAAATGATCAAATGCAATACAATACAATGCATTCATACTTTCATTCATATACATACATACATACATACATACATACATACATACATACATACATACATACATACATAAATAAATACATACATACATACATACATACATACATACATACATTTTTTTAAATTTAATTATCAATCCTTTTTATTGTTTCCATAGAATAGTTTACAAGCAGTGATCCAGAATAATCATAATCAATGATCATAAGTTTGGAAATTAAAACAGACAGATCACATGATTATCTTATTAACGTTTGAGGGAAACAATCGGGTTCCCAGAAGGGACTGAAGTCCAGCTAAGTTAGGGATACCCGTTTACCATGTTAGCAGAGGGATGACAGTTGAGTCAGCTTATAGTCTACACAAATAGCATTGTCAGAAAAAAATGAGAATAACTGGCTTATGTACATACATACATACATACATACATACATACATACATACATACATACATACATACAATACAAACATACATACATACATACATACATACATACATACATACATTTTTTTAAATTTAATTATCAATCCTTTTTATTGTTTCCATAGAATAGTTTACAAGCAGTGATCCAGAATAATCATAATCAATGATCATAAGTTTGGAAATTAAAACAGACAGATCACATGATTATCTTATTAACGTTTGAGGGAAACAATCGGGTTCCCAGAAGGGACTGAAGTCCAGCTAAGTTAGGGATACCCGTTTACCATGTTAGCAGAGGGATGACAGTTGAGTCAGCTTATAGTCTACACAAATAGCATTGTCAGAAAAAAATGAGAATAACTGGCTTATGTACATACATACATACATACATACATACATACATACATACATACATACATACATACATACATACATACATACATACATACATACATACATACATACATACATACATACATACATACATACATACATACATACATACATACATACATACATACATACATACATACAAATACATACAAAAATGCATACTTGCAATCATACATAATCTCAGATACATACAAACGTGCATGCAAACATAGTACATATATTCAGAGCGCCTCTGTTTTTGAGTGGCGCTATATAAATGCTTGATTACGATTACGATCCAATAATGCATACATATATACGTACTTACATATATACATAAAACATACATATACATATATACATAAAACATACATATACATATAAATGCATACATATATGGGGAGGGGTTTTAAGGATAGTGGAAACACTCTGGCGCACAGAGGCAACGGACCCGGGATCGCTTCCCCGGTAGCCTCCCTTAGGTCGACTCAGCCTAACGTAATGGGCGCCTTGCATGGCTGCCAAACAGTAAATTCGACTCCTGTAAAAACTGTTCATACGATGATTTGTAATCATCCTGCATACATCAGTCGAATTTAACTGTATGGCAGCCTTCAAGACGCCAAGCTGTCCTACTGCTCATTTTACAGTCGCCCCTATAGAGTTGAAGGCTGAGATAACATTGAGTGAATAGCGTGTATGGATCCCAAGTACATCTGATTTTCGTGCCAGCGAGTTACCATTCAACCATCTACCGCCCCAATGTACTCCCTAATATATACATGTATACATACATCGTATCGTATCTGAGAATTTGTAAAGCGTCTCTTACAGTACTAGATATTCAGAGGCGCTCTCAACGTGACAGCCCCGAGCAAATAAGAAATTCTTCAAGCAACGAAGGGATGAGGGTGAGACCCCGGCTAAAATCTTACTATATGTATACGGATTGAGGGGGAAGTCATATCACACAGAAGAGCCCACGATGCATACATACACACGTATGTGCACATATGCAAACATACGAATACATGCATACATTCCCACATACATTCAGTACATACATTATGAGAAGCGCTTTATAAATGATCAAGTTCAGTATAATACAATACATTCATACTTTCATTCATTCATACATACATACATACATACATGAATACATGCAATACATGCATACATACATATATACATACATACATACATACATACATACATACATACATACATACATACATACATACATACATACATACATACATACATACATACATACATACATACATACATACATACATACATACATACATACATACATACATACGTACATACATACATACATACATACATACATATATACATACAAACATGCATACATAGAAACATGCATACATGCAAACATACATACATACATGTACAAAGACATATACGTATATGCATGCATGCATATATACATACATACAGCATGCATATGCATACATACATACATACGTTCCTACATATATACATACATACATACATACAAGCATGTCATGCAGCCACTATCAGGATTAAAGTGTTTGATGTATTGTATATTGTGTGTATATTATTTTCGAAGAAATAAAAGTTAAGATATTACCTTTATAAATAAGCTCACAGCAACAAAACTACAACCAAGGGAAAGCCAACTGAGTCAAGACAACTGAGCAATTCTCTACACCTTGTATATCAGTTGAGCGGGCTTATCCGTCGTACCCTTGGTCATTATCGAGTGTCATTAGCAGTGTAGGGGTCCTCCATTGGAGCAGATGTTTCGATAATCTGCAGGGCGGCGTTTTATTGCCTCAGCAGCCAGTGGACCGTTGGGGTCCGTCAGGGTGATTAATTAGGTGTGGGTATAGTAACGGTTTTCGATTATCTGTGGTTCGTTCTTGGGCCGTTTTCATTTGAAATTTGAAGTGCCGTCTCCTACTTTAAGCCTTCTCTAGATACCCAGACACCCTCCGATCTGAGAAGTATTGCATTGCATATGCTAAGACTATACAATACAAAGTTCTATTCCTCACTTCTAGAGCGTGTTTGGGTCAGTTTCCACGCTATCTTTGTGATCTTTTCCATCGACCTACTTCGGCTGCTTCTGCAGGGTCGTCCTATCCGTTTACTGGACTGAAATGACCTTTTGGTACTTACAGGACTCGGACTGCTACTGCCCAGCACCGTGCATATGATCGGCTGTCCCTTCCCGGTGTGATTCGTTCCATGATTTTAACTGGGGCTCTTTTTTTCTCGTGGGCTCTTTACACTGGGAGCGTCGCTTATTAGGTGGTACTGGGAGAGACGCTTTGAAATCAGTGAAACAATAAATACAATACTATAGATACAATACCATGACTACAATAAATACACTACAATAAATACAATACATTTACACATACTACACCAATAGCCTCTCCGCCACCAGAGACACCGACACCCCTACAGGTACACAGACCGTTACTATTCACTGCAGTTTAGATACATCATCAAAATCAACGCCCCAGAGGACACATCCAAATCTTACATGGGGCCGTATGTAGATATATATATGTGTGTATATATGCATATACATGGATGGTATATATGAAGTGTGTAGGGTACATGCATATGTGACTGTATGGAGATGGGTACATGTATGCGCATATTTATTGGTAAATGTGTGTGTAGATATATAGGTATATACGGATATATAGATATATATATATAGAGAGAGATGTATGTGCAAGTGGTTGCACGCATATAGGTG